>JARYMX010000340.1:0-32088 GCA_030169165.1 Centaurea solstitialis | reverse complement strand
CAAACCCCAAAAACCCCGACTTCGGAAAGGGGTGCATTTATTAGAAAAAAGGTCGAGCGGGCTCTCCGTTGCTGCGATGATTCATGTAACTCGAGGACGCACGGCCCTGTGCCGGCGAGCATCATTCAATTTCTGCCCTATAAACTTTCGATGGTTTGGATAGGGGCCCTACTATGGTGGGGTGCGGGGGGCGGAGAATTAGGGTTCGATTCCGGAGGGGAGCCTGAAAAACGGCTACCAATCCAAGGAAGGCAGCAGGCGGGGCAAATTCCCCCAATCCTGACACGGGGGTGAGTGAAAATTAAAAACAATCCCGGGCTAAAACGGTCTGGAAATTTGGATGAGTACAATTAAACCCCTTAACGAGGTCCTTGGAGGGAAAGTTGGTCCCGCAGCCGGGGGAATTCCGTCAATAGGTTTTTTAAAGTTGTTGCATTTAAAAAGCTCGTAGTTGGACTTTGGGTTGGGTCGGCGGTCCGCCTTCAGGTGTGCCCGGTTTACTCGCCCCTTCTGTCGGCGATGCGCCCCTGGCCTTAAATTTGGCCCGGGTCGTCCCTGGGGGTTTACTTTTGAAGAAAATTAGAGTGCTCAAAGAAAGCCTACGCTCTGTTTACTTACATGGGAAACATCATAGGATTTCGGCCCTATTCGGGGCCCTTTCGGGATCGGAGTAATGATTAAAAAGGGCAGTGGGGGGGGGCATTGTATTTCATAGTCAGGGGTGAAATTCTTGGTTTTATGAAAGAGAAAAAACTGCAAAAGCATTTGCCAAGGATGTTTTCATTAATAAAAGAACGAAAGTTGGGGGCTCGAAGACGACAGTACCGTCTAGTCTAAACCCATAAAGATCCCGACCAGGGGACAGCGGATGTTGTTTTAGGACTCCGTGGCACCTTATGAGAAATCAAGTTTTTGGGTTCCGGGGGGGGGGGAGTATGGTCGCAAGGCTGAAACTTAAAAGGAATTGACGGAAGGGCCCCACCAGGAGTGGAGCCTGGGCTTAATTTACTCAACAGGGGGAAACTTACCAGGTCCAGAATAGAAAAGGATGACGCTGAAGCTTTTTTTGATTCTATGGGTGGTGGTGCTGGCCGTTCTTAGTTGGTGGGCGATTTGTCTGGTTAAATTTCGTTAACGAAGAGACCTCAGCCGCTAACTAGTATGTGGGGGTATCCTCCCGGCCAGCTTCTTAGAGGGACTATGGCCTTTTTAGGCCAGGAAATTTGAGGCAATAACAGGTTGTGATGCCCTTAGATGTTCTGGGCCGCACGCGGTACAGATTTTTATTCAAAGGTTTAGCCTTGGCCGACAGGCCCGGGAAATCTTTGAAATTTTCATCGTGATGGGGATAGATCATTGAAATTGTTGGTTTTAAACGAGGAATTCCTATTTTGCGCGAGTCATCAGCTCGGTTGATAGGGCCCCTGCCCTTTTGTACACACCGCCGTCGCTCCTACCGTTTAAAAATGGCCCGGTAAAAAGTTTTTGGGATCGCGGGACGTGGGCGGTTCGCCCCCGGCGACGTCGCGGAGAATTTCCCACGCCTTACATTTAGGGGAAAGGAGAAGTCGTAACAAGGTTTCCCGTGGTGAACCTGGGAAAGGGAAATCATTGTCGAACCCTGCACGCAGACGACCCTTGAAACAGTAATCACAATCGGTGTCGGGGGGGATAGGGTTTTGTGACCCTGCCCTACGATGCTTGCTAGCATGCGTTCAACGTGAATATGGGCAGGGTGGGTTTTGGGGACAAAAAAAAAAAAACCCGGCAGGGATGTCCCAAAGGAAAAAAAAAACTCAAGAAGGGTGGTCTCGTGTTGCCCCGTTTTCGGTGTGCCGCGGGTGCGCCCTCTCATTAAACCCAAAAAACGATCTCGGAAAAGGTATCTGGGTCAGCATCGATGAAGAACGTAGCAAAATGCGTCTTGGTGTAAATTGCAGAACCCCGTGAACCATCGAGTTTTTGAACGCAAGTTGCCCCCCGAAGCCATTCGGCCGGGGGAGTCTGCCGGGGCGTCACGCATGCGTGCCCCAACCATTCCTCCCCCATAGGGCTTTTGGTCTGGGCGGAGACTGGTCTCCCTGCCAATGGTGGGTTTGGGCCAAAAAAGGGAGTCCCCTTTGGCGGAGCAGGCTAGTGGTGGTTGTTCACCTTTTGTATCGGCTGTGTGATGCTAGGGGGTTGCTCGCTAAGACCCTATGTGTTGTCTTCGGATGTTTCGACCGCGACCCCAGGCAGGCGGGACTACCCCCGATTTTAAAGCATATCAAAAAGCGGGGAAAAGAAACACAAGGTTTCCCCCTATAACGGCGAGCGAACCGGGGGGGAATAGCCCAGTTTAAAAATCGGAGGGGGCCTCGTGTTCGAATTGATTTGGAAAAGGCCCTCAGCGGCGGCCCGGGCCCAAAAGTCCCCTGGAAGGGGGGCCAGAGGGGTGGAGCCCCGTGTCCCCGGCCCCTGTCGCCCCACGAGGCGTTTGTCTGCGAGTGGGTTTTTTGGGAAAAGGAGGCCCCCAATGGGCGGGGTTAAATTCCGCCCAAAGGTAAATACGGCGTGGGGAGACCGGAAAGAAAACAAGTCCCGCGAGGGAAAGATGAAAAGGACTTTGAAAAGGAGTCAAAGAGTGCTTGAAATTGTGGGAGGGAAGCGGTGGGGGCCGGGATGCGTCCCGGTCGGATTTTGGAACGGGGGGAGACCCGGCCCGCCGATCGATCGGGGGTGGACCGGGCGGATTGGTGCGGGGCCCAAAGCCCGGGTGTTGATATCCCTGTGGAGATGCCGTCGCGTCGATGGGTTGGCGGGCGCGGCCGTTAGGGGCTTCGGCCCCTGCGCGTCCTGGCCCCGGCCTGCGGCACCCATTGGCCCGTCTTGAAACACGGACCAAGGATTTGGCATGTGTGCGGTCAAGGGTGAGTAAACCCGCAAGGGAAAGGAAGTGATTGGCGGGATCCCCCTAGTGGGGTGCACCGCCGCCCCGCCCTTTGATCTTCTGAAAAGGGTTCGAGGTTGAGCTGCCTGTCGGGCCCCGAAAGATGGTGAACTATGCCTAGCGGGGCAAAGCCAGAGGAAACTCGGGTGGGGGCCCCGCAGGATCTGACGGCAAATCGTTCGTTTGACTTGGGTATAGGGGCAAAAAGACAAATCGAACCGTTTTAGTGCGGGTTTCCCCTCCGAAGTTTCCCTCGGATAGCTGGACCCCGGGGGTGCGGAGTTCTATCGGGTAAAGGAAATGATTAGGGGGCATCGGGGGGCAAGGGCCCCGACCTATTCTCAAATTTAAATAGGTAGGAGGCGCGGCTGCTTCGTTGACCCGTGCCACGGAACGAGAGCTCCCAAATGGGCCCTTTTTGGTAAGAGAATGGCGATGCGGGGATGAACCGGAAGCCGGGTTACGGTGCCAAACTGCGCGCTAACCTTGAACCCACAAGGGTGTTGGTCGATTAAGACAGCGGACGGTGGTCATGGAAATCGAAATCGCTAAGGAGTGTGTAACAAACTCACTGCCCCCAACAACTAGCCCCGAAAATGGATGGGGCTTAAAACGCGCGACCTACACCCGGCCCTGGGGCAAGTGCCAGGCCCGATGAGTAGGAGGGGCGGCGGTCGCTGCAAAAACCCTTTGGGGTGAGCCTGGGCGGGGGCCGTCGGTGGGTCTTTGGGGGTAGTAGCAAATTTCAAATGGAACTTTGAAGGCCGAAAAAGGGGAAAGGTTCCATGTGAACGGCACTTGCACATGGGTTGTCGATCCTAAGAGACGGGGGAAGCCCGTCGATAGCGCGTTTCGCGCGGTTCGAAAGGGAAAACGGGTTAAATTCCTGAACCCGGGGCGTGGCGGTGACGGGGAAAGTTTGGGAGTCGGAGACGTGGGGGGGCCTCGGGAAAAGTTTTCTTTTTGTTTAACGCCTGCCCACCTGGAAAAGACTCAGGGAGGTAGGGTCCAAACGGCTGGAAGGCACCGCACGGTCGCGCGGTGTCCGATGGCCCCCGGGGCCCCCGAAAATCGGAGGACCGAGGGCCCCCCACGCCCGGCGTATCATAACCGCATCAGGTCCCAAGGTGAACGCCCCCTTGGTCGATGGAAAAAAATGTGGCAAGGGAAGTCGGCAAAATGGGTCCGTAAAACCCCGGGAAAGGGATTGGCTCTGAGGGCTGGGCAGGGGGTCCCAGTCCCGAAAACCCGTCGGTGTTTTGGCGGACTGCTCGAGTGCTTCCGCGGGAGAGGGGTCGCCGCGTGCCGGGGGGGGACGGACTGGGAACGGCCTCTTCGGGGGCCTTTCCCCCGGGGGTCGAACAGCCAACTCGAAAAATGGTAGGACAAAGGGGAAAACCCATGTTTAATTTAAAAAAAAGCTTGGATGTCCTGCGGATGCTAAGCAATGTGATTTCTGCCCAGTGCTCTGAATGTCAAAGTGAGGAAATTCAACCAAGCGGGGGTAAACGGCGGGGGGGTAATATGACTCTCTTAAAGGGAGCCAAAAAAGCCTCGTCATCTAATTAGTACGGCATGAATGGATTAAAGAGATTCCCCCTGTCCCGTCTACTATCCAGCGAAACCACGCCCGGGGAAAGGGGTTGGCGGAATCAGGGGGGAAAAAAGACCTGTGAGCTTGACTCTAGTCCGACTTTGTGAAATGATTTAGAGGTGTAGTATAAGTGGGACCTTGGGCGAAAATGAAAAACCATACTTTTTAAAGTTATTTTACTTATTCCGTGATCGGGGAAAAACGGGGGAATGCCCTTTTTTGGACCCAAGGGGTCGCCCGGCGGGCCGATCCGGGGGGAAAAACTTTTAGGTGGGGGGGTTTTGGTGGGGCGGCAATCTGTTAAAAGTAACGCGGTGTCCCAAGATGAGCTCAAGAGAACAGAAATCTCGGTGGAACGAAGGGTTTAAAAACTCGTTTGATTTGATTTCGTACGAATGAAACGTTGAAAGCGTGGTACGATCCTTTAGACCTTTGGAATTTGAAACTAGAGGTGTCAGAAAAAGTTACCAAGGGATAATGGTTGTGGCAGCCAAGCGTCATAGCGACGTTGCTTTTTTTATCCTTCGATGTCGGTCTTCTTCATTTTGAAGGAATTCACCAAGTGTTGGGTTGTTTTTACCCCCCCCTGGGATCGGGGTGGGTTTAGACCGTCGTGAGAAGGTTAGTTTTACCCCACTGATGACAGTGTCGCAATAGTAATTCAACCCAGTCGAGAGGAACGTTGTTCGCACAATTGGTTTCGCGCTTGGTTTTTAAAAGCCATGGGCGAAGCTACCCTGGCTGGATTTTGACTGAAAGCCCCCTAAGTCGAATCGGGCAGAACGAGCGTGTGCCCCCCCGCCTGTTTGCCCCACCAGCAGTAGGGGCCTCGGCCCCCCAAAAGGGGTGTCGTTGGAAAAACCCCTCGATGGACGATCGTGCGGGCCGCATGAAGTACAATTCCCATCAGCGGCGGGTTTGAATCCTTTGCAGAGACTTAAATCGCGCGGGGTTTGTAAGTGGAGAGTGGCCTTGCTGCCAGATCCACTGAGATTCAGCCCGCGTTTGCTCAGATTGTCCCTCCCCCCAAAACACTTCTCCTTTCAATCGTTCCCCACCCCTATTTGCCGAGGCTGAACTCCCATCTTAGAGAAAAAATGCAAAAAAACTTTGAAAAAAAAAACAAGTATCCTTCTTGCACAGGCCCAAAACAGGCCATGCCCCGGTTCCCTTTAGTGGGGACAAGCCCAAAAAACAGGCCATGCCTTGGTGTCCCAAACAAATCAGGCCAAACCTTGTCAGAAAAAGCAAAATCGGCCAGGCCTTGGTGCCTTGGTCGGAAACAAACCAAATCAGGCCAAGCCTTGGTGCCTTGATCGTAAGAAGCAAAACAGGCCATGCCTTTGGGGCCTTGTCGGAACAAGCCAAACCAGGCCATGGTGCCTTGAGTCGGCACAAGCCAAACCAGGCCATTTTGGGCCTTGAGTCGGGAAACCAAAAGGGGCCCCCAAAAAAACCGGCCAGGGCCGGGGGGGCCCCCCCCCTTTTTTTCCCAAGCCAAAAATCCGGGGGCCAAAACCTTGAAACCCGAAAACAAGCAAAATCTGCCAAGCCAAGCCTTTGGGGCCTTTGGGCGGAACAAGCCAAATCAGGCCAACTTGGTGCCTTGATGTAAGAAGCAAAAAATCAGGCCATCCTTGGTGCCTTGTCGGAACAAGCCAAAACAGGCCAACCTTGGTGCCTTGATCGGAACAAGCAAATCAGGCAAAAGCCTTTGGTGCCTTGATCGGGAAAAAGCCAAAAACAGGCAAACCGGTGCCTTGATCGTAAAAGAAAATCAGGCCAGCCCTTTGGGGCCTTGATCGAAAGAAGCAAAATCAGGCCATGCCTTGGTCCCTTGATCGTCCCAAACCCCAAATCAGGCCAGGCCTTGGTGCCTTCCCTAAAAAAAAAAGGAAAAATTCGGGGCCAAAGCCTTGGTGCCTTGATCGGAAAAACCCCAAATCAGGCCAAGCCTTTTTTTCCCTTGATCGTAAAAAGAAAAAATTTCGGGCCCCATGCCTTGGTGCCTTGATCGGAAAAATCCCAAAATTCAGGCCAAGCCTTGGGCCTTTTTCGGAAAAAAGCCAAATCAGGCCAAGCCTTGGTCCCTTTGGATGGGTAAGAAGAAAAATTTCAGGCCATCCCCTTGGGTCCTTGATGGGAACAAGCCAAATCGGGCCCAAAAAGCCTTGGGGCCTTGATGGGTAAGAAAAAATGGAGGAAATGCCTTGGGGGCCCTTGATCGAAAAAAAGAAAAAATTCAGGCCATGCCTTGGGCCCCTTGCCCCAAAACAAGAAAAAATGGGGGAAAAATCCCTTTGGGGTGCCTTGACCCGGAAAAAGGCCAAATCAGGCCAAGCCTTGGGGGGCCTTGATCGGAAAAACCCAAAATGGGGGCCCTTCCCTTTGGGTTTTCCTTGATCGGAACAACCCCAATTCAGGCCAACCCCCGGGTCGTGCCAAGCCAAATCGGGGCCTTTCCCTTGGTGCCCTTGGTCGGGCAACCCCAAAGTTTCCCAAAGGGCCTTGGGGGGGGGACCGCCCGTGATAAGTCCAACCCCAAAACCCCGGGCCCCCGGGGAAAAAAGGTTTTTTTTCGCCCGGATCCCCCTTTGTAGAGGGTCATGAAGCACCACCCCAAAGTTTCTTTCCAAAGTTCCGTGTCTTTTGGGTTTGGGGTTTTCCCAAAAATTATGATAGAGGGAAAAAAAAAAAACAAGTTTTTTTCCCTGTCACTTAGTTTTTGTTCAAAAGGTTTTTTATGGGGGGGGGACCATGGGGACTTTTCCCCCCCCGACCTTTTTGGCCCAAGGAAGCCATTGGCCCTTGGGCATGCTGAGGTCTAAGTCGCTCTTTGGGATGCCTGGGCATGCCAAACCCCCCGCACGCGCCCCCCGTTGCCTAAGGTCCCTCGTCGCCAGCACGGGTCCCCCCCGTCCCTTGATCGTCGCCCATTTCTCGCACGCGGTTGGTTACCCTCACCGTTGGCCGGGAATCCCCCATGCATGGTTTGGGTTTTTCATCAGCAAATTTTCGCCGAAAAGGGAAGTCGTTTGCTGGGTCAACATGGCTCAAAGGCCCCTTTCCCGTTTCCCCCCCAAACCTGGGAAAAACCGAAGTTCCTCCCCGGATCATCCTAATACATGTTCACGGAGCCCACGAAAAGGGTTTTCACCCAAAAAAGGGGAGTCCGTTTGGTGGGTTTTTATGAATTTACTTGCCCCCAAAAAGCGTCCCGCACGTCCGGGCCCCGGCCCCGGTTTTAAAAACCCCCCCCCGAAAACCGGAACTTTCTGCCCGGATCCTCCTAATACATTTTTTAACGGAGCCCCACCCCAAATTTTTTCTTTTCCAAAAGGAAAGTCCGTTTGACCCGGGGTTTCCCAATTTTTACAGCCTAAAAAAAGCCGTCCCGACACTTTCCAAACCCCGGGGCCCCGGAAAAAATTCCCGCCCCCGGAAAAACCGGATTTTCCTGCCCGGACCCTCCAAATTACATGTTCACGGAGCCCCAAAGCAAAGTTTCGTTAAAAACGGAGTCGTTTGAGCGGGTTTTCCAAAAATTTTGGTTTCCAAAAGTCGGGGAAAAGTCCAACGCCGGCCCGGGGGCCCCCCCAAACCCGGCACACCAAAAATTTTTTTTCGGCAGGGAAACCCTCCTACATAGGCCCAAGGAGCACCATGCAAAGTTTCTTTTCCCAAAACGGAGTCGTTTGTTTTGGGGTTTTAAAAAAATTATAAATAGAGGGAAAAAAACCAATTTTTTCTTCCTTTTCATTTTGCTTTTTGTTATAAGGGTATATAAGGGGGACCGGGGGGTTCTGCTCCCCCCAAACTGGGGCCCGCCCAAACCCTTTGGGCCCCTTTGGAAAGAAATTAAGGTAGGAGGCCCGGGCCTGCTTTACCAACCCCAGCCGCGTTCCCCCTTTTCCCCTTTGATCGCCCCTCGTTCCCCGAAAAGCGTCCCCCGTCCCGTGCCCCGGGTTCCTCGGGCCATGGCCTGGTTTCACCGTGCCATGGCTTCCGTCCCTCTTTGCCATGGTTTGGGTTTTCACCTTGCCGGGGCCAAATTTAACTCGTCCTAGATGGGCCCTCATTCCCCGCAGGTGCCCGCCCCTTTGATGGGTCGCTGTTCCTCTTTTCCCAAAAGGGCCGGGTTTTTCATCGTCCCCAGTGGTTTTCCTGTCCCTTTGGTTTCCTGGCTTGGTTTCCCTTTGCCGGGGGCTTCCCAAAATGGCCCCCCGTTGCCCGCAAGCGTCCCCCGCCCCGTATCTTTACCCCGTTCATCGTGCCTTTGGTTTGGGTTTTCCCCGTGCCATGGCTTCGAGTCCCTCGTGCCCGGGTTTGGGTTTTCCCCGGGGGGTTTTCCCCATGGTTTCGAGAAACCTCGTCCCCTTTGGCCCTTGGGTTTCCCCCGGTCCCCATGGTTTTCGAGTCCCTCTTTCCCTTTGGGGTTGGTTTAAAGGGGCCCCAGGGCCCGAGTACCTCTTTGCCTTGGGTTTGGGGTTTCCCACCGTGCAGGGGCCGAGTACCTCGGGGCCTTTGGGGTTTGGGTTTTTCACCTTCCCAGGCTTCGGGCCCTCTTTGCCAATGGCTTGGTTTCACCTTTTGCCATGGCTTAAAGTACCTCGTGCCATGGCTTGGTTTTACCGTGCCATGGCTTCGAGAAATTTCTTACCATGGTTTGGGTTTTTCACCGTCCCCTTGGCGAGTACCTCGTCCCTTGGGGCCTTGGTTTTTCCCCGAGCTTGGGAGTACCTCTCCCTTTGGGGTTTGGGTTTTTTCCCTTTTGCAGGGCCCGGTACCTGTGCCTTGGCTTGGTTTCCCCCTTTGCCATGGCTTGGGTACCTCGTGCCATGGTTTGGGTTTCACGTGCCAGGGCATCCAGTACCTCGTGCCATGGCTTGGTTTTCCCGTGCATGGTTTTGGAGTCCCTTTTTTTTTTTTTGGGCCCCCCATGGTTTGGGGTTTCCCAACCTTTGCTGGGCCGATTTACCTCGTCCCTTGGGCTTGGTTTTCCCCGGGAGCATGGCCGGGTCCCTTTGCCTTGGCTTGGTTTCCCGTCCCATGGCTTCGGTCCCTTCGTGCCATGGGTTTGGGGTTTCCCCGTGCCATGGCTTCGAGAAACCCGTGCCATGGTTTGGGTTTAAACCCCCTTTCCCCATGGCATCGATTTTAACCTCGGGGCCATGGCTTGGTGCCCACCGTCCCAAATGGCATCCAGAAACCTGTCCCTGGCTTTGGTTTCACCGTCCCATGGCCGGGGTTACCTCGTCCCCTTGGGGCTTGGTTTTAAACCTTTGGCGGGCCCGGGTTTACCTGGGGCTTTGGTTTGGGTTTTCCCCTTTGCCATGGCCAAAGAAAAAACTCGGGGCCTTGGTTTTGGTTTGCCCGTCCATGGCTTCGAGTACCTCGTCCCTTGGTTGGTTTCTCCCGTGCCATGGCCCGGAAGTACCTCGTCCCCAGGGTTTGGTTTTGCTTTGCCAGGGCCCGAGAAACCCTTTTCCCTTTGGCTTGGTTTAAAGGGGGCCAGGGCCCGGTACCTCGTCCCTTGGTTTGGGTTTCAACCGTGCCATGGCTCGAGTACCTGTGCCAGGTTTTGGGTTTTTTCAGGGGGAAAGGGCCCGGTCCCTCGTTCCCTTGGTTGGGTTTTTCACCAAGAGGGCCCGGTACCTCGTGCCGGGGTTGGTTTCACTTTGCCCTGGCCGGGGTAACTCGTGCCTTGGCTTGGTTACCCGTGCCTTTGGCATGGGTTTTACCTCGTGATGGCTTGGGTTTTTCATTTGCCAGGGGCATCGGGTACCTGGGGGCCATGGCTTGGTTTCTGCGTGCCATGGCCATTTAACTTTTCCCTTTGGGCTTGGTTTCACCTTTGCCAGGGCCCGAGTACCTCGTCCCTTGGGGGCCCTTGGTTTCCCACCTTTGAAAGGGCCCTTAGTTTCGTCGCAGGGTCGTGGGGTTTTTTTTGCCCGTGTTTGGGGTAGATGGCGTCCCTTTCTAAAAAATTATGTTTTGAAAAAAATTTAAATGTTTACCCTGTCATTTTAGCTTTTTTTTCAAAAGGGTTATTATAGGGGGGTTTGGTAGTGTGTCTGCCAAGGGGCCACTGGTCGGGATCAGTTGCTAGTGGGTTTGGGGTTTCTTTGCTAGTCGGTCGGAATTGTTGCTTGTGGGTTGGAATGGGTTTTTCCCTTGTTCTTTCGGAATGGGGTTTGTTTGGGTCGGTGGGGAATGGGGTTTGGGTTTTGGCCTGTTGGTGGGAAATCGGATTTGTACCCTATTTTTCTGGAATTGGAAGGGGGTTGCCTTTTTAAATCCTATTCCTTTAAAACGTTGGTTGGGCCTTTGATCCCCGGGTTTTTCCCATTTGTAAAAGGGATTTGGTGATTTTAGGCAGTGGGGCCCGGTCATGGTGGGTTCGATGGGGGGTTCAAAGTTTTGGGTTATTTCCCGCATCGTTGGGTGATTTGGGGGTTTTTTTTGGGCTTTTGGGTTGTTTGCCCTTTTTGGGTTTGGGGGTTGGGGTTTGCTACTAGTTGGGGGGGTTTTTCGGGAATGTGCCCGGGGGGGGTGCTGATTTGGTGATTGGTTTGTTGCGGGGGATGGCGGGTTTGCTTGCGCCCCAAGTTCACGTGATCCTTTTTAAGTTTTGCGTCAAGACTTGATTTGTTTTGGGGAGCATTTTGTGGGTTTCCTGTTTTTGCTTTAACTAGTTGAGGGAAAAACTTTGGTGGGTTTTTAAAGTTTTAAAACATTTTATCTGGTCTTTCTTGCGGCGGGGGATAAACAAGGAAGGGGGGGTCTTTGTGATCCACCCAAGATGTTGTTTTTGAAAAATGATGTGGCCTTTTGGAAAGCATCTTTTGGGTTTCTCTTGCATACGGAATTTAAATGTGGGCTTGGGTTTTTCTTAAATTTTCCCCCCCAAACTATCCCCTTTTTTAAGCGTTCCCCGGTTTTCCCCAAAAACGATTCCCTTGCCATGTTAGGGCCCTTTGCCCTTTCATGGTGGGTACGCGAAAGGGAAATTTGCTACCTGGTTGATCTGCCATTTGTCTATGCTTGTTAAATTTTTAAACCCCATGCATGTGTAAGTTTTGAACAAATTCAGACGGGTGAAACTGCGGGGGCTCTTTAAAATCAGTTTTTTTTTGTTTGATGGTATGTTCTCGGGATAACCTTTAGAAAATTTCAAAGGGGCCAAATTTCTTTTGCAAAAACCCCCGAACTTCTGGAAGGGTTTTGAATTTTTTTGTTTAAAAGGGTTTTGACGCGGGCTCTCCCCGTTGCGGCGATGTTTCATGATAACTCGGGGAAATCGCAGGGGCCCTCTCGGGACGCTTTCTTTTAAAATTTCGGCCCAAATCAATTTTTCGTGGTAGGATAGTGGCCTATATGGTGGGGAGGGGGGACGGAGAATTGGGGTTTCGATTCCGGGGGGGGGGCCCTGAAAAAAACGGCTACCACATCCAAGGAAGGCAGCAGGCGCGAAAATTTACCCAACCCGGGAACACGGGGAGGGTAGGGGGAAAATTTAAAAAAAAATCCCGGGGTTTAAAAACGAGTCTGGAAATTTGGGAAATTGAGTACAATCAAAAACCCCTTTAAACGAGGATCCATTGGAGGGCAATTTGGGGTGCCGGGCACCCGGGGGTTAATTTTCCAAGCCCAATAGCGTATATTTAATTTGGGTTGCAGTTAAAAAGCCGTATTTGGGAAATTTTTGGGGGTTTGGGTGGGGCCGGTCCGCCTTCAGGTGTTGAAACCGGTTTACTTTTCCCTTTGGGGGCGATGCGCTCCGGGCCTTTTTTTTGGCCGGGGGGGGGGCCCTCCGGCCGGGTTACTTTGAAGAAATTAGAGGGGCTAAAAAAAAGAAAGGGCCAAAACGTTTGGGTTTTTTAAAATTAGCAGGGGAAAAACATCTTTAGGATTTCGGTCCTTTTTACGTTGGCCTTCGGGATGGAAAGGTATTGATTAACGGGGCCGGGTTGGGGGCTTTGGTTTTTATAGTCAGAGGTAAAAATTCTTGGTTTTAGGGAAAAAACGAACAACTGGGGAAAAGTTTTGGGAAAAGGGATGTTTTCATTAATCAAAAAAGGGGAAATTTGGGGGGGCTCGGGACGATCAGATCCCGTCCTTTTTCAAACCATAAACGGATTGGCCGACCAGGGATCGGGCGGATTTTTCTTTTGGGGACTCCGCTGGCCCCTTATGAGAAATCAAAGTTTTTGGGTTGGGGGGGGGGAGTATGGTCGAAAGGCTAAAATTAAAAAGGGAAAATTTGAGGAAAGGGGCCCCACCAGGGTGGACCCCTGGGTTTTAATTTGCTAAACCCACGGGGAAAACTTACCAGGCCCGGGACATGGGAAAGGATTGACAGACGGGAGAGCTTTTTTCTTGATTCTTTGGGTGGTGGGGCATGGCCGTTCTTGGGGTTGGTGGAGCGATTTGTCGGGTTTAAATTCCTTTAAAACAAAAAGGCCCAAACCCTTTGCTAACTAGCTATGTGGAGGTATACCCCCACGGCCAGCTTCTTAGAGGGACAAAGGCCCTTTTTGGGGCCAGGGAAAGTTTGGGAGGCAAAAAACAGGTTTTGGGGATTTCCTTGATGTTCTGGGGGCACGCGGAACCCCTGATGTATTCAAAGAGTATATAGCCTTGGGGCCGGGGCAGGCCCCGGGGAAAAATTTTAAATTTAAACGTTTTATGGGGGTTTTTTCATTGCAATTGGGTTGGTCTTAAAAAGGGGGGAAATTCCCGTAAAACGCGAGGGCATCAGCCCCGGTTTACTACGGGCCCCGCCCTTTGTACCCACCGCCCGGGGCGTCCTACCGATTTTAATGGGGCCGGTGAAAAATGTTAGGATCCGGGGGGACCCTGGGCGGTTCCCCCGCCGGGGGGGCGCCCCCGAGGGAAATTTCCCCTGAAACCTTTTCATTTAGAGGAAGGAGAAGTTTGTAACAAAGGTTTTGTTTGGTGAACCTGCGGAAGGATCATTGTCGAAGCCTGCACGCAAAAACGACCCGTGAACATGTAATCACTATCGGGGGGGTTTGTGGGATATTTGGTTGTGAGCCTGGGCCCTTTCGATGCTTTCTAGCTGCGTTCAAAAGGCCTTTTATGGGCAGGGGGATTTTTTTGTGGGGACAAAAAAAAAAACCCCGGCACGGGATGTGCCCAAAGGGAAAAACAAAAAAAAAGAAGGGGGGCGTCTCGGGGTTTTCCCCTTTTTGGTTTTTTGCACGCGGGTCGCGAACCCCTTAAATTTAAACCCTAAACGGGGTCTCGGCAAGGGGTATCTCGGGTCACGCTCGATGAAGAAAGGGAAGGGAAAATGCGATATTTGGTTTTGAAAATTTCAGGAATTCCCCTGAACCATCGAGTTTTTTAAAACAAAATTGCGCCCGGAAAAACCATTCGGCGAGGGGAGGGCTGCCTGGGGGGTCAAAGGGATGCGGGCGCCCCCGGGCCATCCTCCCCCATAGGGGCGTTTTTGGTTTTGGGGGCGGAATGGTCTCCCCTGGCCCAAAGGTGCGGTTGGCCCAAAAAGGAGTCCCCTTTTGGGGGAAAGCAGGTAGTTTGGGGGTTTTAAGGGGCCCTTTGTTTTTCGAGCTGTTTCTGTTTTAGGGGAGTTGCTCGCTAAAGACCCTATTTTGTTGTTTCGGCGATGCTTTTGACCGCGGGCCCCAGGGCAGGGGGGGGGCCCACCCGCTGAGTTTTTTAAACATAATTTAATAAGCGGAGGAAAAGAAAATTACAAGGATTCCCCCAGTAAGGCGGGGGGGAACCCGGGGAAAAGGGCCCCGCTTTTAAAATCGGACGGCCTCGTCGTTCGAAAAAAGTAAATCTGGGGAAGCGTCCCCAGCGGGGGACGGGCCCCAAAATCCCCTGGAAGGGGGGCGCCAGGGGAGGGGGAGAGCCCCGTCGTGCCCGGGGCCCCGTCGCACCACGAGGGGGCTGGGTTTCGAGTGGGTTGGGTTTTGGGGAAAGCAAACCCCAAAAGGGCGGGGGGGTAAAAAACCCTTTCCCAAAGGCCCAAATACCCGGGGTGAGACCGGGTTGCCCAAAAAAGTTTCCGCGGGGAAAAAATGAAAAGGACTTTTTTAAAAAAAGAAATCAAAGGGGTGGGTTTTAAATTGTGGGGGGGGAAAGGGGTTGGGGGCCCCGGGGATGCGTCCCGGTCGGATGTGGGAAAAGGCCCGGGGAGCCGGTCGGGGCCCCCATCGGGGTGGGGGGTGGGGGGCCGGTGGGGGGGGGATTTGGGGGGGCGGCCAAAAACCCGGGTGTTGATATGCCCGTGGAGATGCCGGGGCGCGTCGATCGGGGGTTTTGGGAGGGGGGGCCGTTTCGGCGTGTTCGGCACCTGCGCGCTCCTGGCAAACCCGGGCCCGGGGGGGAACCCCCTTGGCCCCTCTTGAAAAAACGGGACCCAAAAGGGGTCTGGGCATGTGTGCGAGTCAACGGGTGGAGTAAACCCCCAAGGCGCAAGGGGGAAACTGATTGGCGGGATCCCCCCAGTGGGGTGCACCCCCGACCGACCTTGGGTTTCTGGGGAAGGGGTTCGAGTGTGGCTGGGCCTTTTCGGGACCCGAAAAATGGTGAACTATGCCTGGGGCGGGGCGGGAAACCAGGGGGAAAAAAATCTGGTGGAAGGGCCCGCAGCGATACTGACGTGCAAATGTTCGGGCCCGACTTGGGTATAGGGGCGGGAAAAACAAACGAAACGGGCTAGTAGCTGGTTTCCCCCGAAGTTTCCCTCAAGGGTAGCTGGAGCCCGGGGGGGGAGTTCTATCGGGGTAAAAGGTTTTATTAGAGGATCGGGGGGCAAAGCCCTCACCCATTCTCAAAATTTTTAAAAGGTAGGCGGCCGGTGCTTCGTTTTTGCCCTTTTCCACGGGAAACGAGGGGCTCCCAAAAAGGGGGCCCTTTTTGGGGAAGCGAAAACTGGCGATTTTCGGGGGGTGAAAAGGGGAAACCCGGGGTTTGGTGCCAAAAAAACGCCTAACTAGAAAACCCCAAAGGGGTTGGGGGGCGATTAAGGGCCGAGGGGGTGGTTTATGGAAGTCGAAAACCGCTAAAAGGGGGGGGGGTGTAAAACTCACCTTTCCCAAAACAAAATAGCCCCGGGGAAAAAGGGGTGGCGCTTAAGCGCGGGGGGACCTACACCCGGGGCCCTCGGGGGGAAGGGCCGGGCCCCCCTTTAGTAGGAGGGGGCGGCGGTTTGCTGCAAAACCTTGGGGGTGGCCTGGGGGAGCGGGGCCCTGGTGCGGGGTCTTGGTTTGGGGGTTGCAAAAAATTTAAAAGAGAAAATTTTTTAAGGGCCGGGGAAGGGGGGGAAAGGTTTCCCTTTTTGAACGGCACTTGCACATGGGTTTTGGGCGAAACCTAAGAGAGGGGGGGGAAACCCGTCAGATAGGGGCGTTTCGCGGGGAGCTTCGAAAGGGGAAAAGGGGGTTTAAAAATTTTCCCAAAAAAGGGGTTGGGCCCGGGTGGGCGGAAAGTTAGGGAGGGCCGGAGACGTCGGGGGGGCCTCGGGAAGAGTTATCTTTTCTGTTTAAAAAAGCCCGCCCACCCTGGAAACGAATCAGTTTGGAAAAGGGAGGGTTTCCCGCGGCTGGGAAAAGCCCCCCCGACGGTCGGCGGTTTTTCGTTTCGGGCCCCGGGGCCCTTTTAAAAAACCCGGGGGGACCCCAGGGGCCTCCCCCGCCCGGTCGTAAATCATAACCGCTTTAGGTTCCCAAAGGGGAACAGGCCCCTGGTTGTTGGAACAATGTAGGGCCCAAAGGGGGAAATCCCCCAAATGGGGGTCCGTAACCCCCGGGGAAAAGGGGGTTGGCTTGAGGGCTGGGCACGGGGGGGGGGGGTCCCCAAAAATGGCTGTCGGCGGACTGCTCGAAACGCTTCCGGGGGGAGGGGGGGTCGCCGAGTTGGGCCCGGGCCCGGGGGGGGGGACTGGGAAAAGGCCCTTTCGGGGGCCTTCCCCGGGGGTCGAACAGCCAAAATCAGAAAAAGGTACGGCAAAAGGGGGAAACCCATTTTAATTAAAACAAGCCCCCGCGATGGGGCCCTGCGGGGTTTCTAACGCAATGGGATTTCTGCCCCCGTGCTTGAATGTCAAAGTGAAGGAAAAATTTAACCAAGCGCGGGGGAAAACGGCGGGAGTAAATATGGGGGCTCTTAAGGGAGCCCAAAAGCCCGTCATCCCAATTAGTGACGGGCATGAATGGATTTAAGAGGGTTCCCCTGTCCCTGTCTATTCCAAACGAAACCCCAAACCCCCAAAGGGGAAAGGGGGTTGGGGAAAAATCAGCGGGGGAAAAAAAGGGCCCCGTTGAGTTGAATCTGTCCGACTTTGGGAAAAAAGACTTGAGAGGTGTGTATAAGTGGGGCCTTCGGGGGGGGAAAATGAAAAAAAACCCCTACTTTTTAAAAGTTTTTTTTTAAATTTTTCCCCTGAATCGGAAACGGGGGGAAATTTCCCCCCCCTTTTTTGGAAACCCCAAGGGGTCGCCTCGGGGGCCCGGGTCCGGGGGGGAAGACATTTTTCAGGGTGGGGGGGGTTTGGCTGGGGGGGCCCCAAACTTTTTAAAAAAATAAAAAGCGGTGTCCTAAAAATGGCTCAACGGGGAAAAAGAAAAACTTTTGTGTGGAAAAAAGAAGGGTAAAAAAACTCGTTTGATTTTTGATTTCCCGTACGGGTTTCGAACCGGGGAAAAACGTGGCCTAACGGGTCCTTTAGAAAAATTTGGAATTTGAAACTAGGGTGTCAAAAAGGGTTACCACCGGGGGTAACTGGCCTTTTGGCAGCCAAGGTTCTTAGGGGGCGTTGCTTTTTGAAACCCTTTGATGTCGGGCTCCCTTTTTTTTCATTGTTTAAGCGGGAATTTAAAAAGTGTTGGATTGTCACCACCAATAGGGAACGTGGGGCTGGGTTTAGACCGTCGGTGAGACAGGTTAGTTTTACCCTTTCTGATTTTACAGTGTCGAAAAAGTAAATTTAAAAATAGTACGAGGGGAACCGGGTTTTTCGCACAAATTTGGGCATCGCGCTTGGTTGAAAAAGCCCGGTGGCGCCCAAGCTACCGTGCGCTGGATTATGGACTGAAAAGCCTCTAAGTCGGAAAACCGGGCTAGAAGCGACCCCGTGTTTCCCGGCGCCGGGTTTTTCCGGGCCCGCAGTAGGGGCCTCGGGGCCCCCAAAAAGGGGGGTGGCGTTGGGGCCCAAACCCCTCGCCAGGGGCGGGGTCGTGCGGGCCGCCCATGAAGGACAATTTCCCCTCAAGGGCGGGGTTTGAATCCTTTGCAGCGAAATTTAAAAACGCGCGGGGAAATTTTAAATGGCCAAAAGTGGCCTTGCTGCCCACGATCCCCTGAGATTTGCCCTGCGTCGCTCAGATTCGTCCCTTTCCCCCCCAAAAAACTTCTCCTTTCAATCGTTCCTCTAACCCCCATTTGCCCAGGGTGAACCCCATAAATTAGAGAAAATCGGGAACAACTTTTTTAAAAAAAAAAACAAGTATTTCCTTTTTTGCCCCAGGCCAAAAACAGGCCCTTTGCCCCGGTTCCTTGGGGTCGGGGGCAAGCCAAATTGGGCCCTGCCTTTGGGGTCCCAAAACCCAAAACAGGCCCCAAAACCTTTTTGAAAAAAGCAAAAAAAAGGCCAGGCCTTGGTGCCCTTGGGGGGAAAAAAGCCAAATCAGGGGCCCAAACCCCTTTGGGGCCTTTATTTGTAAGAAGAAAATCCCGGCCCCTGCCTTGGTGCCTTTTTCGGAAAAAAAGCCAAACCAGGCCATGGTGCCTTGAGTTTGGCAAAAAGCCAAACCAGGCCATGCCTTGGTTCCTTGGTGGGACAAGCCCAAAAACCCGGGCCCGCCTTTTGGGGCCTTGATCGGAAAAAAGCCAAACCAGGCCCTTGGTTTCCCCTTTGGGCGGCACCCAAAGGGAAAACCAAGGGGGCCTGGTTCCCTTTAAATGGGACAAGCCCCCAAAACCCGGCCAATTTCCTTTTGGTTTGTTCCCCAAACCCAAAACAGGCCAAGCCTTGATCAGAAAAAAGCCCCAAAAATTTTGCCAAGGGCCCAACCTTTGGGGGCCTTGGTCGGAAAAAAGCCAAAAACGGCCAAGGGCCTTTGGGGCCCTTTTTCGTAAGAAAACAAAAAAAGGCAATTTCCTTGGTGCCTTTACGGAAAAAACAAACCCTTAGGCCCCCCAAACCTTTGGTGCCTTTTACGGGGAAAAAGCCAAATCAGGCAAAGCCTTGGTGCCTTGTTTGGAAAAAAGCCAAAAACAGGCAAAAACCTTGGGGCCTTGATCGTAAGAAACAAATCAGGCCATGCCCTTTGGGGGCCTTTGATCGAAAGAAGCAAAAAAAAGGCCATTTCCTTGGTGCCTTTTAATTTGTGCCAAGGGCCCAAATTTAGGGCCCTTTCCTTTGGGGGTTTCCTTGGGTCAAAACAAGCAAAAACAGGGGCCCTGCCTTTGGGGGCCCTTTATTTGGAACAAAAACCCAAAAACAGGCCAAGCCCTTGGGGCCTTGATCGTAAGAAGCAAAATCGGCCATTTTCCCCTTTGGGGCCTTTTATGGAACAAGCCCAAAAACAGGCCAAGCCCTTTGGGGCCCCTTTATCGGAACAAGCCCCAAAACAGGCCAAAACCTTGGTTTCCCCTTTTCGTAAGAAGCAAAATCAGGCCATGCCTTGGTTGGGCCCTTTATCGGAAAAAGCCCAAAACAGGCCCAAACCTTGGTTTCTTTTAAAGTAAGAAGCAAAATGAGGGGCCCTGCCTTTGGGCCTTGATCGAAAGAAACAAAAACAGGCCATTTGGGCCCTTTGGGGCCCCTTTCTCAAAAAAAACAAATCGGCCCTGCCCTTTGGTTTCCTTGAACGGAAAGCCAAAATTTAGGCCAAGCCTTTGGGGCCCTTTATCGGAACAAGCCAAAACGGCCATTTCCTTGGGTGCCTTGATGGAAAAGCCAAAATTTAGGCCCAAAACCTTGGTTTGTGGCCAAAACCAAATAGGCCATTCCCTTTGGGGCCTTGGTCGGAGCAAGCCAAAGTTTGCCATGCCTTTTAGTCGGGACCCCGTGATAAGCCAAACGGGGCCCTCCCGACCCCCGGGAAAAAAGGAAATTTTTTTGCCCCGGTTTCCCCCTGTAGATGCTCCTGAAGCACCACGCAAAAGGGTTTTGTTTCCCAAAAAGATGTCCCTTTGGTTGGGTTTCCAAAAAATTTTGTAGATGGAAAAAAAAAAAGGGTTTTTTCCTTCACTTAGCTTTTTGTTCATAAGGTTATATATAGGGGGGCCCTGGGGGGCTGTTTTCCCCCCCCACCTGTGGCCAAGGAAAAACCTAGGCCATGGCATGCTGGGGGTTAAATCGCTCATTGGATCGCCCAGCTTTCCCAAGGCCCCCCACGCCCTTTTCCCGTTGCCTAGATCGTCCCTCGTCGCCGGGACGCCGGGGGCCCCGTCCCCCCCCCTTTATCGTCGCCCAATTTTTTCGAAACCGGGGGCCCTTTTTTTGGGGGACCCCCAACCTTGGCCCAGAACCTCATGATGGTTGGTTTCATCATGCAAAGTTTGGCCCAAAACGAAGTCGTTTGCTGGGGCATTTCATGGCTCGAAGGGCCCCCCCCGATACCCCCGACCTCGGAAACCGAAATTTCCCTCCCCGGATCATCCTAAACATGTTCCCGGGGCACACGCAAAGTTTCACCCAAAACGGGTCGTTTGGTGGGTATGAATTTAATCCTCAAAAGCCGCCCCTCTCCAGCCCCCCCGGTAAACCCCCCCCCGAAAACGGAACTTTCGCCCCATCCTCCAATTACACACACACCACCAAATTTTTTTTCCAAAAAAAGGGGCCCGGGGCCGGTTTCCAAGTTACACCCCCCAAAAACCCCCACAGCCCCCCCCCCCCGGGCCCCGGTAAATCCCCCCCCCGAAAACTTTTTCCCCCATCCTCCTAATCATTTCCGACACCCCAAAGTTTTCGTTAAAAACAGCCCGTTTTGGACCCGGTTTCCAAAAATTTGGCCAAACCCGCAAAAGCCCCCAAACCCCGGCCCGGGGGCCCCCCGACCCCCAACCTTTTTCCAACCCCTAACATATTCCCAAACACCCAAAATTTCTCCCAAAACGGAGTCCGTTTCTTTTTTCTTTTATGTGAAAAAAAACCATTTTCTTCCTGTCACTTGCTTTTTGGTTCTGGGTAATTTTGGGGGCCATTGGGTCTTCTCCCCCCACCTGGGCCGCCCAAAGCCATAGGCCCTGGTTAGCATAAGGTAGGACGCCGCCTTGCTACCAACCCCCGCACCCCCCCCCCGTTTGCCTAGATCGCCCCTCGGCCCGTAAGCGTGCCCGGGCCCGTGGACCCTTTTCCTCATCCCAGGGGGTTTTCACCTGCCTGGCCATCCCCGGGTTCCCATTGGCCCTTGGTTTACCGTCCCAAATGGCCGGTCCTCCCTAGATCGGCCCTCATTGCCGAAGCGGCCCCCGTTCCCGGGAGGCCCCTGCCCTCTGCCATGCCGGTTTCATCGGGGCCATGGTTCCAGTACCTCGTGCCGGGGTTGGTTTCACCGTGCCAGGCGGGCCTAGATGGGCCCCGTTCCCCGCAAGGTGCCCCGTCCCTTTGATCGTAGCCGTTCATCGTCCCCTTGGGCTTGGTTTCACCGTGCCATGGTTCGAGTACCTGTCCCATGGTTGGTTTCACCGGCCATGGCTTCGAGTACCTGTGCCATGGTTTGGTTTCACCGTGCCATGGCTTCGGTACCTGGGCCCTTTGGGCTTGGTTTCACCGGCAGGGCCCGGGTACCTCGTGCCGGGGTTTGGTTTTCAGTGCAGGGGCCGAGTACCTCGTGCCTTGGCTTGGTTTAAACGTGCCATGGCTTCGAGTACTCGGCCAGGCTTGGTTTCACGTGCCATGGCTTCAAGTACCTGGCATGGCTTGGTTTTACCGTGCCATGGCTTCGAGTACCTGTACCATGGCTTTGGTTTCCCCCGTCCTTGGCCGAGTCTCGTCCCTTGGTTTGGGTTTTTTCCCGGCAGGGCCCGAGTACCCGTCCCTTGGCTTGGTTTCACCGTGCATGGCCGAGTACCTGTGCCTTGGTTTGGTTTCCCCGTGCCATGGCTTGGCCTGTGCCATGGCTTGGTTTCACCGTGCCATGGCATCCAGTACCTGGCCATGGTTGGTTTTTACGTGCATGGCTTTGGTACCTGTCCCATGGCTTGGTTTCCCCGTGCCTCGGCGAGTACCTGGGCCCTTGGCTTGGTTTCACCGAGCTGGCCGAGTACCTTTGCCTTGGCTTGGTTTCACCGGCAGGGCTTCGAGTACCTCGTGCCAGGGTTTGGTTTCCCCGTGCCATGGTTCAAAGTACCTCGTGCCTGGCTTGGTGACACCGTCCATGGATCGAGTCCCTCGTGCCATGGCTTGGTGACACCGTCCCCATGGCACCCAGTCCCCTGTGCATGGCTTGGTTTCCCCGTCCCATGGCCGAGTACCTCGTCCCTTTGGGCTTGGTTTCACCTTGCTGGCCGAGTCCCTCGTGCTTTGGCTTGGTTTCACCGTGCCTGGCCGAGAAACCTTTTTTTGGGCTTGGTTGCCCGTGCCATGGCTTCGAGTCCCTGGCCAGGGGCTTGGTTTCTGCGTGCCATGGCCGGTCCCTGTGCCTGGCTTGGTTTCTGCGTGCCTGGCGGAGAAACTGTGCCTTGGCTTGGTTTCACCGTGCCGGGCCCCAAACCCTTTGGTTTTTTTTTCCCCTTTTTTCCGGGGGCTTGGTTTCCCCGTGCCTGGCCCGAGTACCTCGGCCTTGGTTTGGTTTCCCGGCAGGCCGAGTACCCTTTTTTTCCCGGCAGGGGTTTTTTTCCCCGGGTTTCCCCAGGGGGTTTTGGTCCCGGCCGGTTTGCCCGTGCTGGGAGCGGGGGCCATTTTGAATTTCCCATGGGTCATCCGGTTTCTTTGGTTTCCGTCCAGGGAAAATCGGTTGTTGGTTTCCCGGGGGGCCGTTTTGGCGGCATCCCGCCGGTAATTTTTCTTGGCTTGGTTGGTCCGTTGCCAGGGAAAGGGGGGAAAAAAAAAAAAAAAAAAAAAAAAAACCGGCCCCAAAAAAAAAAAAAAAAAAAAAAAAAAAAAAAAAAAAAAAAAAGGAATTTTTTTTTAAAAAAAAAGGGAAAAAATTTTTTTTAATTAAAAAATTCCTTTGGTTTTAACCCCAATAAAAGGAAATATGGATTTTTTGGGGGGGGAAAAAAAATTTTTTTTAAAAAAAAAAAAAAAACCCCCCATTTTAAAAAAAAAAAAAAAAATTTTTTTTTTAAAAAAAAAAAAAAAAAAAAAAATAAAAAAAAATTTTTTTAAAAAAAAAAAAAAAAAAAAAAAAAAATTTTAAAACCAAAAAAAAAAAAAAAAAAAAAAAAAAAAAAAAAAAAAAAAAGGTTGTTGGGGGGGAAATGGGTCGGTTCCCTGTTGGTCGGAATCGGATTTGTGCCTATTTTTTTGGAAGGGAACCGGTTGCCTGTGATTTTCCTTTTTTGGTTCGCACTTGTCCCCTTACCCTATGTAGAAAGATTTTGGGGTGTAGGGTAGCCCGGCTGGGGGTTCGATGGGGGTTCGAGATTTGTTTCTTCGCACGTTGGTGCTTCTGGGGGTGTTTTGGGGGTTTTGGTGGCTTTCTTGACCTTTTGGTTTGGGGGGGGGGTTTTATGTTGGGCGGCTTTCGGGGGAAAGTCGACCGGGGAGGTGCATGAGGGTGATTTGGTTTTTTACGGTGGATGGCTGTTTTTCTTGGCCCAAAAGTTCCGCTGATACCTCTTTGTTTTGGTCAAGACTTGATTTTTCTTGAGCTTTTTGGGGTTTCTGTGTTGATACCTGTTGATGGTAAGTTTTGGGTCTTACGTTTTTTCATTTTATATGCGTCGTTCATGCGGCTGGGATAAAAAAGGAAGGGTCTTTGTGTACCCCAAGATTTGTGTTTGCAACAAGGGGTGTGGCCCAGAAGTGTTTGGTCCTTTTATACGGAACTTTATGTGGGTTGGGTCTTCATAAGATCTTCACTAGCCCTTGTTAAAACGTTCTCGTTCTCCAAAACGATTGCCTGCCATGTTAGGGCTTGTCTTTTATGGTGGGTCGTCGAAGGGGAAAGTACCTGGTTGATCCTGAGTAGGGCTTGCTTGTCCAAGATTAAGCCAGATGTGTAAGTATGAACAAATTCAGACTGTGAAACTGCGAATGGCTCATTAAATCAGTTTTTAGTTTGTTTGTGGGGACCTGCTACTCGGAAACCCTAGTAATTTTAGAGCTAAAAACGTGCAACAAACCCCGACTTCTGGAAGGGATGCATTTATTAGATAAAAGGTGAGCGGGCTCTGCCGTTGCTGCGATGTTAAAGATAACTCGACGGATGCACGGCCCTCGTTTCCCGGGGACCCTCTTCAAATTTCTGCCCTATCAAAAATTTTGATGGTAGGATAGTGGCCTACTTGGTGGTGACGGGGGGACGGGAATTAGGGGGTTTGATTCCGGGAGGGGGCCCGAGGGAAAAGGCTACCACACCCGGAAAGGCAGCAGGCGCGAAATTACCCAATCCTGACACGGGGGGTAGTGACAATAAAAAACAATCCGGGTCAACGGTCTGGTAATTGGAATGAGTCAATCAAAAACCCCTTAACGAGGATCCATTGGAGGGAAGTCTGGTGCCAGGCCGCGGTTAATTCCAGCCCCCAATAGGTATATTTAATTGTTGCAGTTAAAAAGTCGTGTTGGATTTTGGGGGTTGGGTGGGCCCGGTCCGCCTTCAGGTGGCACCGGTTTATCGCCCCTTTGTCGGCGAGCGCCCCTGGCCCTTTAATTGGCGGGTCGTGCCCCCGGGCTGTTACTTTGAAGAAATTAGAGGCTCAAAGCAACCCTGCTCTGTAACTTAGATGGGATAACATCATGGATTTCGGTCCTATTAGTTGGCCTTGGGGATCGGAGAAAATTGATTAACAGGGAAGTCGGGGGATTCGTATTTCTAGTCAGGGTGAAAATTTTTGGATTTATGAAAGACGAACAACTGCGAAAAGCATTTGCCCAAAGGGTGTTTTCATTAATAAGAAAGAAAAATTGGGGGCTCGAAGACGATCGGGGTTACCCTCCTAGTCTAAAACCCTAAACGTGCCGACCAGGATCAGCGGATGTTGCTTTTTGGATCGCTGGCACCTTTTGAGAAATCAAAAATTTTTGGGTTCGGGGGGGGGGTATGGTGCAAGGGTGAAAATTAAAGGAATTTAGGAAAGGGCACCACCCGGAGTGGGCCTGCGGGGCTTAATTTACTCAACACGGGGAAACTTACAGGTCCCGAATAGTAAGGGGTTGACAGACTGAGAGGCCTTTCTTGATTTTATGGGTGGTGGGCATGGCGTTCTTAGTTGGGGGGGGATTTGTTGGTTAAATTGTTAAAGAAGAGCCTCAGCCTGCTAATAGCTATGTGGAGGTATCCCTCCACGGCAGCTTTTAGGGGACAGGGCCCTTTTAGGCCCGGAATTTGAGGCAAAAACAGGTCTGTGATGCCCTTAGATGTTCGGGGCCGCACGCGCGTACCTGATGTATTCAAGAGTATATACCCTTGGGCCGACACCCCCGGGAAATCTTTAAAAATTTCATCGTGATGGGATAGATCATTGAAATTGTTGGTCTTAAACGAGGAAATTCCTAGTAAGCCGGTATCGCTCGCGTTGACTAGTCCCCCCCTTTGAAACCACCGCCCTTTCCTTCCTCCCGATTGAATGGCCCGGTGAAGTGTTAGGATCGCGGGACGGGGGGCGGTTCGCGCCGGCGACGTCGGGGAAAATTCCACTAACCTTATATTTAGGGGAAGGAGAAAGTTAACAAATTCCGTAGGTGAACCTGGGAAGGACATTGTCGAAACCTGCACAGAGAACGACCCGTGAACATGTAATCACATCGGTGTCGTGGGATATGGTGTGAGCCTGCCCTCGGCTTCTAGCATGCGTTCAACGTCTATATGGGCATGGTGGATGTTTTTTGGGACAAAAAAAAAAAACCCCCGGGACGGGATGGAAGGAAACAAAACTAAGAAGGGGCGTCTCGTGTTGCCCCGTTTTCGGGTGTGCACGGGGTCGCGACTTCTTTTAAACCTAAAGACTCTCGGAACGGATATCTGGTCACGCATCGATGAAGAACGTGCAAAAAAGCGATACTTGGGGGAATTGCAGAATCCCGTGAACCATCGAGTTTTTGAACCAAGTTGCCCCGGAAACCTTCGGCCCCCCCAGGGCACGTCTGGGGGTCAGCATCGCGTCGCCCCAGACCATCCTCCCCCATAGGGAGGGTCTGGTCTGGGCGGGACGGGTCTCCCGTGCCAATGGTCGGTTGGCCAAAAAAAGGGCCCCCTTTGGGCGGACGCAGGTAGGGGGGGTTGTTAAGGGCCCTTTCGTATCGAGCTGTGCTGATGCTAGAGAGTTGCTCGTAAAGCCCCTAATGTGTTGTCTTACGACGTGCTTCGCCCGCGCCCCCCGGTCAGGGGGGGGATCCCCGTGATTTTAAGCATAAAAAAGGGGGGAAAAAAGAAACTTAAAGGATTCCCCTTGTAACGGCGAGCGAACCGGGGGGAAAACCCCAGTTTGAAAATGGCGGCCGTCGTTCGAATTGTAGTCTGGGAAGCGTCCTCAGCGGCGGCCCGGGCCCAAGCCCCGGAAGGGGGCGCCAGAGAGGGTGAGGCCCCGTGTGCCCGGCCCCTGTCGCACCGAGGCGCTGTCTGCGGTCGGGTTTTTGGGAATGCAGCCCATGGGGGGTTTAAAATTCCGTCCAAGGCTAAATCCCGGCGTGGGGGGGACCGATAGAAAAAACAATTTCCCGCGGGGGAAAAGATGAAAAGGTTTTTAAAAAAGGAGTCAAAGAGTGCTTGAAATTGTCGGGGGGGAAGCGGATGGGGGCCGGCATGGTCCCGGTCGGATGTGGAACGGCGAGAGCCGGTCCCCCGTCGATGGGGCGTGGGACCGGTGCGGATTGGTGCGGCGGCCAAAACCCCGGGGTTTGATAGTGTGGGAGATGCCGTCGCGCGGGTCGTGGTTGGCAGGCGCGGCCCTTTCGGCGGGTGCTTCGGCCCTGCGCGTCTGGCACCCGGGCCTGGGGCACCCCCTTTGGCCCCTCTTGAAAAACGGCAAGGAGTCTGACATGTGTTCGGTCAAGGGGAGTAAACCCCCAAGGCGCAAGGAAATGATGGCGGGATCCCCCCAGTGGGGGGCACCCCCGACGGACCTTGATTTTTGGAAGGGTTCGAGTGTGGATGCCCGTCGGGACCGAAAGTGGTGAATAGCCCGAGGGGGCGGGAAACCAGGGAAACTTGGTGGAGGCCCGCGCGATTGACGTGAAAACGTTTTTCTGATTGGGTATGGGGCGGAAAGACTAACGAACCGGCTGTAGCTGGTTTCCCCCCGAATTTTCCCCCAGGAAGCTGGAGCCCGGGTGCGAGTTCTATGGGTTTTAAAAGCGAATGATTAAAAGGGCATCGGGGGCGAAAACGCCCTCAAACCAAAATTCCCCAAACTTTAAATGGGGAAAGGAAACGGCGCGGGTTTGCTTCGTTGAGCCGTCCCAAAGGAAATCGAGAGCTCCAAGGGGGGCCATTTTTGGAAAAGCAAAAAAACTGGCGTTTCCCGGGAAAAAACCGGGAAAACCCGGGGTTTTAGGGTTTCCCAAAATGCGCGCTAACCAAAAAAACCCCAAAAAAGGGTGTTGGTCGTTTAAGACAGCGGGGGGGTAGGGAAAAGTCAAAAAAAAATTCCGAAAGGGGATTTTGTTTTTAAAAAACTCCCCCTGCCGAATCAACTACCCCAAAAAATGGATGGCCCCTTTAGCGCGGCGCCCCTACCCCGGGCCTTTCGGGGCAAGTGCCGGCCCCCGATGATTTGGGGGAGGGCGCGGGGTCGCGGGAAAAACCTTGGGCGTAAACCCTGGGGGGAGCGGGCCGTGGGTTTTCGGATTTTGGTTTTAGTGGCAAAAAAATTTCAAATGAAAAACTTTAAAGGGCCGGAAAGGGGGGAAAAGGGTTTCCCCAGGGTGAAGGCACTTGCACAGGGGTTTTTAGTCGGATCCAAAGGGAGAGGGGGGGAAAGCCGTCAGATAGGGGTTTTTCGGGGCAAAGTTTAAAAGGGGAAATGGGGTTTAAAAATTCCCTTTAAACCGGGACGGGGGCGGCGGACGGAAAAAGGGTTAGGGGGGGTCCGGGGAGGTCGGGGGGGGGCCTGGGGGAAGGGAGTTATCTTTTCTTTTTAAAACGGGCCTGCCCACCCGGGGGAAAAACGACTCAGGGGAGGTAGGGCCCGCGGGCGGGAAGAGAAACCGCACGTCGCGCGGGGGTCCGTTTCCCGCCCCCGGGGGCCCCTTTTGAAAATCCGGGGGGAACCGGAGTCCCCTTCCCACGCCCGGTCCTTTATTTAAACCGCTCGGGGTTCTCCAGGTGAACAGCCTTTGGTGATTGGAAAATGTAGGAAAGGGGGAAGTGGGAAAAAAGGGGGAACCCCTAACCTCGGGAAAAGGTTTGGGCCCTCTGAGGGGGGGGAAAGGGGGGGTCCCGTCCCGAACCCGTGGCGGGTCGGGGGGGTTTGCTCGGAGCTGCTTCCGCCGGGGAGAGGGGGGTCGCCGCGTTGCCGGGCCGGGGGGGGAAAGGGGAAAAGGGCCCTTTTTGGGGGCCCTTTTCCCCCGGGCGTCGAAAAAGCCAACTCAGAACTGGAAAGGACAAGGGGAATCCCCTGTTTAATTAAAACAAAGCATTGCGATGGTCCCTGCGGATGCTTAAAGCAATGTGATTTTTGCCCAGTGCTTGAAAGTCAAAATTTAAGGGGGAAATTTAAAACCAAGCGCGGGGGAAACGGCGGGGGTAACCCATGACTTTTAAGGTAAACCCCAAAAGCCCCCGTCTTCTAAAAAGTGACGCGCTTTAATGGGGTTTTAAAGGGGATTCCCACTGGGCCCCTTTTTAATATCCCGCGAAAACCACGCCCAAAGGGGAAGGGGGGTTTTTCAGGGAAAAGGGGGGGGAAAAAAAGACCCTGTTGAGCTTGAATTTGTGACTTTGGGGGAAATGACTTGAGAGGTTTTAGTTTGGGGGCCTTTCGGGGGAAAAAATGGGAAAACCATACTTTTAAACGTTATTTTACTTATTCGTGAATCGGGAAGGGGGGGGAATGCCCCTCTTTTTGGGGCCCAAGGCTCGCCTCGGGGGCGCCCGGGCGGAAGCATTGTCGGTGGGGAGTTTGGCTGGGGGGCACATCTGTTAAAAAGATACGGGGTTTGCCCTAAGTGAGTCAACGAGAACGAAATCTGGTGTGGAAAAGAAGGGTAAAAGCTCGTTTGATTCTGATTTCCAGTACAAATCGAACGTGAAAAGCGGGGCCCCTAACGATTTTTTAGCCTTGGGAAATTTAAAGTAGAGGTGTCAAAAAGTTACACAGGGAAAACTGGCTTGTGGCGCCAAGGTTCATAGCGCGTTTTTTTTTGATCCTCGTGTGGCCTTCCTTCTTGGAAGCGAATTCCCCAAGTGTTGGATTGTTCACCCACCAATAGGAACGGAGCTGGGTTTAGCCCGTGGAGACAGGTTAGTTTTACCCTACTGAGAAGTGTGAAAATAGTAATTCAACCTAGTAGAGGGGAACCGTTGATTCGCAAAATTGGTAGCGCTTGGTTGAAAACCCCAGTGGCGCGAAGTACGTGGCTGGATTATGACTGAAGCCTCTAAATCAGAATCCGGGCTAAAAAGCGACGCGTGTGCCCGGCCTGTTTGCCACAGCAGTAGGGGCCCCGGCCCCCAAAAAAGGGACGGTGTGGCCAAGCCCGTCGATGGACGAGTCTGCGGGCCGCCATGAAGTAAATTCCCCTCAAGCGGGGGTAGAATCCTTTGCAGACGATAAATAGCGAGGGGGATTGTAGTGGCGAGTGGCCTTGTGCCACGATCCACTGGATTCGCCCTGCGCGCTAGATTGTCCCCCCCCCCAAAACATTTCTTTCATCGTTCTCTACCCATTTGCCGAGGTGAAAATCCCATATTAGGAAATATGCAACAACTTTGAAAAAAAAAAACAGTATCCCTTTTGCCAGGCCAAATCGGCCATGCCCCGGGTTTCCCTTTGGGCGGGCAAGCCAAATCAGGCCATGCCTTGGGCGTCCCAAACCAAATCAGGCCAAACCCTTTATCAGAAAAAAGAAAAATCAGGCCAGGCCTTTGGGGCCTTTGGGCGGAAAAGCCAAATCAGGCCAAACCTTGGTGCCTTGATCGTAAGAAGCAAAAACAGGCCATGCCTTTGGTGCCTTGATCGGAAAAAAGCCAAACCCGGCCATGGTGCCTTGAGTCGGCACAAGCCAAACCAGGCCAGCCTTGGTTCCTTGAGTCGGGGGCAAGCCAAATCCGGCCTGCCTTTGGGCCCTTTATCGGAAAAAAGCCAAACCCGGCCCTGGGGCTTGAGTCGGCCCAAACCAAACCGGCCATGGTTCCCTTTGGGCGGGACAAGCCAAACCAGGCCATGCCCTTGGGGTCCCAAGCCAAAAACAGGCCAAGCCTTGATCAGAACAAGCAAAACAGCCAAACCAAGCCTTGGTGCCCTTTGGGCGGAACAACCAAAAACAGGCCAAGCCCCTTTGGGGCCTTGATCGAAGAAGCAAAATCAGGCCCTGCCCCTTTGGGGCCTTGATGGAACAAGCCAAAAAAAGGCCAAAACTTGGTGCCTTGATCGGAAAAGCCCAAAACAGGAAAACCTTGGGGCCTTGTCGGAACAAGCCAAATCAGGAAAGCCCTTTGGGGCCTTGATCGTAAAAGCAAAAAACAGGCCATGCCTTGGTGCCTTGATCGAAAAAAAGCAAAATCAGGCCATGCCTTTGGGGCCTTGATGTGCCAAGCCCAAATCGGGCATCCCTTTGGTGCCTTGTAAAAAAAAGCAAATCAGGCCTGCCTTGGTGCCTTGTCGGAAAAACCAAATCAGGCCAAGCCTTGGTGCTTGATGTAAAAAAGAAAAAATCAGGCCATCCCTTGGGTCCCTTGATCGGAAAACCCAAAAATAGGCCAACCCTTTGGTGCCTTGATCGGAACAAGCAAATCGGGCCCCAAGCCTGGTCCCTTTGATGTAAGAAGCAAAACAGGCCATCCTTTGGTGCTTGATCGGAACAAGCCAAATCAGGCCAACCTTGGTGCCTTGATGAAAGAAGCAAAAATGAGGCCATGCCTTGGTGCCTTGATCGAAAAAGCAAAATCGGGCCATGCCTTGTGCCTTGCTCAAAACAAGCAAATCAGGCCTCCCTTGGTCCCTTTGTGGGAAAAAACCCAAACAGGCCCAACCCTTGGTGCCTTGATGGAACAACCCAAAATCGGGCCCAGCCTTGGTGCCTTGTGGAAACAAGCCAATTCGGGCCCAAGCCTTGGTCGTGCCAACCCCAAATAGGCCTTCCCTTGGTGCCTTGGTGGGAAAGCCAAAGTTTGCCATGCGGGTCGGGACCGTCGTGATAAGTCCAACCCCCATCCCGCCCCCGGAAACGATTTTTTTGCCCGGATCCTCCTTGTAGATGCTCATGAAGCCCCAGCAAATTTTCGCCCAAAAGCGATGCCCGTTTGGTTGGGTTTCCAAAAATTATGATAGATGGAAAAAAAAAAATTTTTGTTCCCTTCACTTAGTTTTTTGTTCTAAGTTATATAGGGGGGACCATGGGGACTTTTTCCCCCCCGACTGTGGCCAAAGGAAGCATAGGCCATGGATGCTGGGTCTAAGTCGCTCTTTTGGATCCCCTAGATGCAACCCCCGCAGCGTGCTTTCCCTAGATCGTCCCTCGCGCCAGCACGCGTGCCCCGTCCCCTTTTCGTCGCCCATTTCTCGCACCGCGGCTTGGTTACCTCACCCTTGGCCGAGAAACCTTGCATGGCTTGGTTTCATCATGCAAGTTCGCCGGGGAAAAAGAAGTACGTTTGCTCGGGTCATACATGGTCGAAGGCCATCCCCAAAACGCCCGACCCCGGAAAAACCCAAATTTCCCGCCGGTCATCCTAATACATGTTCACGGACCCACGCAAAAATTTCATCCAAAACGGGCCCTTTGGTCGGGTATCGAACTTTTCATGCCTCAAAAGCCGTCCCGACACTCCGCCCCCCCCCGGGAAAAACCCGACCCCCAAAACCGGAAAATTTTCTGCCCCGGGTCCTCCTAATACTTGTTACGGGGACCACGCAAAGTTTCGCCAAAACGGAGTCCGTTTGAGCCGGTTTTCCCAAGTTACATGCCCCAAAAAAACCCTCCCCCAGTCCAACCCCCGGGCCCCGGTTAAAATCCCCACCCCCAAAAAGGATTTTCCCGCCCGGATCCTCCAATAAATGTTTACGGGGGGCACCCCGCAAAGTTTCGTTAAAAAAGGAGTCCCTTTGAGCCCGGGTTTTCCCAAAATTTGGGCCGAACCGTCGCGAAAAGCCAACGCCGGCCCCGGGGGCCCTCCCCACCCCCCACACCGAAAATTTTTTGGCATGGATCCTCCCAACTATGTCCAAGGAGACCTGCAAAGTTTCGTCCCAAAGGGGTCCGTTTTTTTCTTGGGTTTCAAAAAAATGTAGATGG
>JARYMX010000034.1:0-199271 GCA_030169165.1 Centaurea solstitialis | reverse complement strand
TACGGCCAAAAGATAGATAAAAAATTGCTCAAGGATAAGATTATAGGGGGTAAAGAAATGAAAAGCTAACCCAAAAAAATGGTTAAAAGGGGATGAAGTACTTAAAAAAAAAGTACTTTATAAAAAAAAAAGGTTAGGAAAACAAATAACCTTAGGTGGGGTTTACTGACGAAGTCTAAAGGGTTTAAAACAAAGGGCCTCTATCAGGGCAATGGTGATAATACCTCTCTATGTGGTCTCGACAAGCATTCAAATGAAAATTCTCCCTGGGGTCAAAGCGGATTCCTCACAAATAAACAGTTTAAAAAATTTAAAGGGCTCAAACTCTCAAGGAATTGGGTGAGGCACTCATGGGAATCTATTCCAAGGCATCCTTTTACCAATAAACCCCATTCATGTTTTCCTATGCAAGAAAATTAGTCTCAAAAACAATCTCAATTTAAAAAAAAAATTTGGGGCCCAAATCTCAAAACTTTAAAAAAATTTTAAAAAAACGACAAACCATAAAACAAAAAGGAACCCTTTAAACAGATAAATCTACTAACCCCCCCCCACACTTAAAATTTGCAGTGTCCTCAATGCAACAATTTAAAACAATTATGGGGTAATTGGGAAAAAGAGAAACTTCCCGGTTATGTGACGAAATCGTTCTGATCTAGAGTGGTCCAAAAAATCTTGCTCGATCAAAGATCATAAGTCCGTAACCCAAAAAAAAGAAAAAGTAAAAGTAAAAAAAACTAATAAAAATAAACCAACCAAACTATTTAAAAAAATACTAAAAATCCTAAGCAAACCAAACAAAATAAAAATTGTTCAAATCAAACCACACCACACCACGCAGTTTAAAGTTCAAAGTAGAGTACAACCCAATCGAATCAATTAAAACCGCTTAGTTACGGTTTTCAAAAGCCCATTCATCGTAGGTGGAATAACCAGCAGGACCGTCATCACTATCACGCCACACGGGATGAGGTTCAAGAGGAGTCGAGGGAGCATGTCCCACGCTCTCAAAGTACTCGCACATTGATGCGGCGACCCAAGACAACTCCCGCCGAACACCATACATGTCATATGAGACCCGGTCTAATCTTTCCATCATCTCGTGATGCTCTGCTCCCATCTGTTCCGATAGTCCTTGAATAGCTTCATGAAGAGATCCCGATCCTTGTTGATTTGCCGGTGGAGGGTTGCTTGATTGCCCCGGGAAGGTTGGTTGAGGTGGTGAAGTAGCCATACCAACCGGCTCTTCACTGGGGGTAGCATCCCAATCCACATAAAAGTACCTGTAACGCTCCAAAAATTTGAGTAAACAAAAACCTTCATTTACGAAAGGTGTTAGTACAAATATACGCCAAGGCGTGAGCTCTTCCCAAAAACAGGGGTATAATAGTAGTGTATAATTACAATATTTGTAATCCAAATAAATAATGGAACAACCATCTAGTCTCAATCCTATCTAGGGAAGAGACTACAAAAAGGGTTGTCAATCTGTCAATGCTTACGCGGTCTAAAGGACCGCTCTCTTCACACTGTCCCCAAAGCTCACTCTCAATCCCGGCACCTACTTAGGAACGGCGTCCCTTGTACCTGAGAGACACATCGACACCAAGCAAGTGTTAGGCTAAAGGAGCCTAGTGAGTTGTATCCAATAAACATCATATATATAAAAGCATATTTAAGCCATATAGGATATACGAAGGTGTATCAACAACAATATGCAATCACGTTAAACCGGTTTATCTTTTATTTTTGAAGACCGTGGGAGCGACCCACCTTCACCAAGCAAGTTACACCTCAGAGTCGAGACACCCCGTTGCCGTCCTCCTACGAAGACTCGAATAGGCAACCTCAGAGGCCAGGCACATTCGCGGCCACACGAATGGCGGGGGACATAGGTGCACACTTTTTGACTAGTGCCACCCAAGACTGAGTCGAACTCGTGTAAACTTGAAGTGCACACCTTTTGACTAGTGCCACTTTAAATCAATCTCATTTCATAACGACATAATGTACACCTTTTGACTAGTGTCACATTGTCCAATTTATGTTTGAGTAAAAACATGGGTACTCACCTTTTGACTAGTGACATCCCGGTCCACTTTTTGACTAGTGACCAATAGCATCCCGCTTTTTGACTAGCGGTGCTCCATAACATTTTAGTTATCCAATTTATGCATTATCGAAAGTCTCAATACTCTCATTCAGTTCATATACATCGACATACACGGAATTCGATTCCTTTGCATCAATCCAAGGCATACTTAGTGCACACATTTCTCATAAACACAATCATGATGAAGTCACATGGTTTAATTCATACACTAACTGCATACGATAAGCTATCCCATGTATACAATAATCCAACCAAGCCATTCATATAAGATTTGTCATTTAATCGTTTCATGGCAAATGCTAGACCTAGAAATTTAGGCATTTTATCCACAATCATATTTATCCACAAATACCAAGCAAGGCATGTAAAGTCAAACAAGATGATGTGCTCTCAGTTTTAACAAAACGGTTTTAGCAACTCACCTTGAGGCTTGTAAGCCAAAAGCCCCAATTTTCACCAAAACTCTAGCTTAAAGCTTGAGTAATCACCTAAACTGATAAGGAGTTAAAATCTTGGATTAGCTCCAGATCTACGATATATAAGACTAGATCTATGCTTTAAAACCATATAGAGAACTCACCTTGAGGGTTTGTAACCCAAAAATCCCCAAATCCAAGATCTAGGTCAAATATGTGAACAAACCTAAAATCAAGTAAATCGGACCTTAGGTTAGTTCCATAACTCCTATTACAAAGATTAACAAACCCCAAGTGGTTTAGACAAGCTTACCTAGCCAAATATTGGGTAGAAAACCCTAGAACTTGAAGAGCTCAACTCTAGCAACAATGGAGGTGGAAAGTGAGGTGAGGAAGATGAAGATGATGAAGATCAAACTTCCAAATCTTGCTACTTTAACTATCGATCCATTAATGGGATCTTGAAGAGCTTGGAGAGAGGAGAATATAGGAAAAAGAATCAGCTCAAATGGATAAATAATGAAGAAGTTATGAATGAAAGAAGAAAGAAGGGTTTTAAACCCGAAATCCCGTGCTGCAGCACACCTAGCGATAATCTAGGTGTGCATGCTAGCGGTCGCTAGCGTGGTCGCTAGCAAAGTCAGCAAGTTGCCAAATTATGCCTAGCGATCGCTAGGCTGATAGCTAGCGATCGCTAGCATCTGTGCGATTTCAGTGCGATTTTGTTTCGGCCATAACTTCTTCGTTATAGCTCCGTTTTCGATTCCGAAAGAACCGTTGGACTCGTAATTGGATTCTCTACCATTCTAAGCCATAAAATATAGGTTTTGATCCAAAGTTATATTTTACAAATTTTATCAAGGAGTTGATATTACAACCGAAAATTACGGGTGTTACAATCCTCCCACCTAGATAAAATTTCGTCCCCGAAATTAGGGGTGAGCATCGGAAGCGGGTACCCGCATTTGGAACCGGAACCGCTTCGGAACTGCCGGTTCCAGAACCGGAACCGATATGAGTGGTTCCGGTTCCGGTTCCTAAAATACGGAACCGATCAAGACCGGTTCCGGTTCCGGTTCCGGTTCTCATTTTTTTGGAACCGTTACCCGCCGGGTACCCGCCTATTATATATAATAATTCTTTGTTTGGTAATTGAATATTACTTATTAGGCTATATGAATTTTTTGTTTGGTATATGATAAACCCCTAATTCTGATTTAGGCTATATGATTTGGTTTGATATATGGTAATGCGATTTCGTAATAGTAATAATATGCATCCTATTTTATTGTTTGATTTTGTTTGCTCACCACCACATGTAAATTGGAATGAAAGTTTATTGGTTTGGTAATTGGTAACAGTAAATTACATGCCTTTCAAGACTTGCTATTTGCTCACTACATGAAAATATTGATTTATGATATATAAAAGTTTATTGTTTGGCCGATCTTTTATTGCGTTCTTTCAAAGATTATATTTGCATTACAAATTACACTTTCTGCATCATAAAGCATATATATAGAAGTGTTATAACTCAAAAGTTTACAATTTTATCAAGAATTATGGAAGTTGACTTCACTTGATATGTAGTTTTCAACTTTATAATCCAATTATTTTTGTTGTAATTTTGTAGTTTTTAACTTTTTATTGGGATTATTACATTTTTAAGTTGATACTTTTTAGTTTTATCGGAATTTTTACATTTTTAAAATTGAAACCGGGTACCCGGTACCGGAACCGGTTCCCGGCGGTTCCGGGACCGGTTCCAAGATATGAGGAACCGGTGTAGGCGGTTCCGGTTCCGGTTCCTTCTTTCCGGGAACCGCCGGTTCCGGTTCCGGTTCCGGTTCCGGTTCCATGTAAAATAGGCGGGTACCCGGTTATGCTCACCCCTACCCGATATTACTCCTTGTCCGAACCACAATTGATAGCCTCGTCCTATCATTACCCAGATTAGGCGATCATGTTTCCTCCATGCCGGTCGGTTAGACTAACAATAGTCTTAATTGTGCACTTCCAAGAAAACACTGTTATAATCTTCAAATCTTAAGGGTGGTTCATCAAAACATCACAAATCACTATTCTACGCCTATCCTTCGAAACATCAAGCATTTATAAGGATTATATCACTAGAACACGTAAATCTTTGCTCCTTATACAGCTTAACCAAACCAAATCGACTAAATTCTATAGTTCAAGGCACCATACATCATTCGCCTCCTATTAAAGTCGATCACTCATCTAAGAGTTACTCTACTACCAACGAATGTCTCCACACACTCACTAACGATGTCAAGCCGACGTCATTAATTCTCAAAGGACCTCAAAAATCCCGTCTACTCGGCTATGAACAACATAAGGGAGTTAAGTCTCTCCACTTAGCCCATTGCTAATTTTCCACTAATCCATAGATTTCCACACACACACCATCATATCGCTTCTATTTGTCTAATCACCTAAGCAGTTCTAACTTTGCCTTAGGTGACTAATTCTTGAATTTCTAAGTACGAACTCCTCCTCAAATCAATTATAAGCAACGTTTTCAAGATCATATTTCACTCTTAAAAGGCTTATCTCTCTATGGCAATTTAGCATATCGGTATCTTGCACTTTTCTCACGGCATGCAATACCTTTAGTAATTTACAACATCATCACTCTTGCACTAAAGGTAACGTTTTCTCGATACTTAGCCATACATAACTACTATTATTTCGTCCTTGAAATTACTATTTGCCTATACTCTCTATGATCGAGGTTTGGAAAGTCACTTTGTAAACACAATCATAATTTTCCAAACACTCTAGCACCTACAAAATTGTACTCATCACTTCGGATGATATAATCTCCACTTCCGAGCACTGATTCCCACCAAATCTCCAATTAATTCAATACTTGGGTGCATTCCCTAACCGCACCATACTTTTCATTATAACAATGAATTGTACGCCTAATTGGCACAAGATGTTACTATCTTATCTATGAGACTTCCATCGTGCATCGACTCGACTATAAGTAGCGCTTTCAAATCCCTTTATCCTTATAAAAGTTTCTTCCTAAGTCAACATCACTATATTTCACTTGCACCCTTTGTCCAACCTATAATGTTCTTACTAACACACTTAATCCCTTAGGACCGTTGCACTCTTCCTGTTCCATTATTAAAGTATTAGATCATCTCACGTCCTAGTCTTTCACAATCAATGGAACAAGCAAATAGTTATCTAATTCATTCGACCTAAAGATGACACTTTAGATATTCGTCAAAGCATGTTCTCCCCCGTGGATCAATTCACTTATCAAGGCACTATCCATAAAAATTACTTGCTTCTCAATTGCTACTTTTATGGCTAAAACATCGGTTAAGGTATTGACAAACGTAGGAAAGATTTGCAAAAGGGACCTAATACAAAAGAACGAGCGGCACACATACGAAATAGGATGTACGCATACAAGGAGTTAACAAGAAGGTTACCAGATACTACATCAGTCTTCTCCGTCTCCTTATCAACAGAAATCTGAAATGCTCGACTCAGTGCCCTCGATTGGTTGTCTTTCCTTGCACTAGGCTCGCTTGAGGCTCCGGTCTGCCCTCTCATCAACTTTGGGCAATCTCTCATGAAATGCCCCGGTTCCTTACATTCGAAACAAACTAGTCCTCGGATGGAGCAATCTCGAGCCATATGACCCCGTTTCCCGCATTTACTGCAGTTGATAGGATCTGATGGATGTTCACGGGGACATGGCCCATGATGCTTGCTCCGGCACTTAAAGCACCACCATGAATCGCGACGAGGCTCCACTCGTCTCTCATCATTAGTCGTCTTAGTTGGTCGTGGCCGTTCCGTCGGTTCTTCTCCTTTCCTCTTCTGTCCGGCTTGATAGTGTTCCGCTCGGGCTTGGGCGATATCGTCTTCTACTCTCAACGACTCTTCAATGGCTTCGTGCAAGGTAGTAACCCTTGCGATTCTAACCGCCGATTTCATCTCGGCCGGTAGTCCACGCACGTAAGCCTTTATTTTCGCCTTTTCATCGGGGGCCAAGTGCTCCACCATTCCCAATCGTTCTAAGAATTCCTTTGCATAGTCCAAAACGGGAGAATCGCCCTTCTTCATTCCTCGGAACTCGTCTTCGATCTTGTCGAGAGCGCGCTCGCTACAATACTTCTCTAGCATCTTCTTCTTGAACTCGCTCCATGGGAGTACGGCTAACACTCCCGGTGTGAGAGAAGTACGGGTCAAGTTCCACCATGTTAGGGCTTCACCCTTGAGAAGGTGTGAGGCGAACTTGATTCGTTGGGAGTCATCACACTCGCTTGCCTCGAATGCCATCTCCATCTCTCGAAGCCAATACAAGCATGTTATTGGCTCGTTACATCCACGGAACTCCGGGGGTTTGCATCCCAAAAAGTTTTTGTAAGAACACCCCCTCCCTTTCGCCTTCTCTTTATCTCCGGTCATCCGTGTTTCCTCGGTGACCACCACTACCGCCGCGTCCCCCGATCCAATACCGGCATTTTCTCCCACCGCCTCGTGGCGGCGGTGACTAGCGTCCCGCTCCTCCAACATTCTGGCGAACGATTCTTGTTTCTTAGACATGGCCTCAGTAACGGCCTTCATCACGTTATCGAAGATTCTCATCTCCGGAGTTACCTCGGTTATTACCGGGTTTCGATCCTCAAGGTTAACCCTTGGAATAAACTCCGTTCTCCCACCTAGGACCGAAAGCCTCGGTGGGCTCTCAATCACATCGGTTCGCGCATGATGGTCGGCGGTTGATGCGGTTTGATCGGGTGGTCCACGCGCGGCACCCGTCTGACTACGAATGTTCGCCATAACGATCTGTCACACAAACGCACGAGAATAGGATAAGAATAGACTATTTTACGAATCTCAACATTTATCATCCTCGTAATAACAGTTACTCAAACACTCGCGTACAACGCATTCATAGATCAGTAGCTAAGTGATTTATGAACTAATCATACAAAAGCATCCTCGTTACCATCACCACAATTTTGAATAAACGTGAATTCGTAATCCTATCACTCTCCCCACCTAATGTTCTACCCAAGGTATACGTCCTTTGTACTCACTTGTGACGAAATCTGTTCTGATCTAAGAGTGGTCCAAAAAATCTTGCTCGATCAAAGATCATAAGTCGCTGTATCTACCAACAAAAAGAAAAAGTAAAAGTAAAAACGAACTAATAAAAATAAACCAACCAAACTATTAAAAAAACTACTAAAAATCCTAAGCAAACCAAACAAAATAAAAATTGTTCAAATCAAACCACACCACACCACGCAGTTTAAAGTTCAAAGTAGAGTACAACCCAATCAAATCAATTAAAACCGCTTAGTTACGGTTTTCAAAAGCCCATTCATCGTAGGTGGAATAACCAGCAGGACCGTCATCACTATCACGCCACACGGGATGAGGTTCAAGAGGAGTCGAGGGAGCATGTCCCACGCTCTCAAAGTACTCGCACATTGATGCGGCGACCCAAGACAACTCCCGCCGAACACCATACATGTCATATGAGACCCGGTCTAATCTTTCCATCATCTCGTGATGCTCTGCTCCCATCTGTTCCGATAGTCCTTGAATAGCTTCATGAAGAGATCCCGATCCTTGTTGATTTGCCGGTGGAGGGTTGCTTGATTGCCCCGGGAAGGTTGGTTGAGGTGGTGAAGTAGCCATACCAACCGGCTCTTCACTGGGGGTAGCATCCCAATCCACATAAAAGTACCTGTAACGCCCCAAAAATTTGAGTAAACAAAAACCTTCATTTACGAAAGGTGTTAGTACAAATATACGCCAAGGCGTGAGCTCTTCCCAAAAACAGGGGTATAATAGTAGTGTATAATTACAATATTTGTAATCCAAATAAATAATGTAACAACCATCTAGTCTCAATCCTATCTAGGGAAGAGACTACAAAAAGGGTTGTCAATCTGTCAATGCTTACGCGGTCTAAAGGACCGCTCTCTTCATACTGTCCGCAAAGCTCACTCTCAATCCCGGCACCTAGTTAGGAACGGCGTCCCTTGTACCTGAGAGACACATCGACACCAAGCAAGTGTTAGGCTAAAGGAGCCTAGTGAGTTGTATCCAATAAACATCATATATATAAAAGCATATTTAAGCCATATAGGATATACGAAGGTGTATCAACAACAATATGCAATCACGTTAAACCGGTTTATCTTTTATTTTTGAAGACCGTGGGAGCGACCCACCTTCACCAAGCAAGTTACACCTTAGAGTCGAGACATCCCGTTGCCGTCCTCCTACGAAGACTCGAATAGGCAACCTCAGAGGCCAGGCACATTCGCGGCCACACGAATGGCGAGGGACATAGGTGCACACCTTTTGACTAGTGCCACCCAAGACTGAGTCGAACTCGTGTAAACTTGAAGTGCACACCTTTTGACTAGTGCCACTTTAAATCAATCTCATTTCATAACGACATAATGTACACCTTTTGACTAGTGTCACATTGTCCAATTTATGTTTGAGTAAAAACATGGGTACTCACCTTTTGACTAGTGACATCCCGGTCCACTTTTTGACTAGTGACCAATAGCATCCCGCTTTTTGACTAGCGGTGCTCCATAACATTTTAGTTATCCAATTTATGCATTATCGAAAGTCTCAATACTCTCATTCAGTTCATATACATCGACATACACGGAATTCGATTCCTTTGCATCAATCCAAGGCATACTTAGTGCACACATTTCTCATAAACACAATCATCATGTAGTCACATGGTTTAATTCATACACTAACTGCATACGATAAGCTATCCCATGTATATAATAATCCAACCAAGCCATTCATATAAGATTTGTCATTTAATCGTTTCATGGCAAATCCTAGACCTAGAAATTTAGGCATTTTATCCACAATCATATTTATTCACAAATACCAAGCAAGGCATGTAAAGTCAAACAAGATGATGTGATCTCAGTTTTAACAAAAGGTTTTAGCAACTCACCTTGAGGCTTGTAAGCCAAAAGCCCCAATTTTCACCAAAACTCTAGCTTAAAGCTTGAGTAATCACCTAAACTGATAAGGAGTTAAAATCTTGGATTATCTCCAGATCTACGATATATAAGACTAGATCTATGCTTTAAAACCATATAGAGAACTCACCTTGAGGGTTTGTAACCCAAAAATCCCCAAATCCAAGATCTAGGTCAAATATGTGAACAAGCCTAAAATCAAGTAAATCGGACCTTAGGTTAGTTCCATAACTCCTATTACAAAGATTAACAAACCCCAAGTGGTTTAGACAAGCTTACCTAGCCAAATATTGGGTAGAAAACCCTAGAACTTGAAGAGCTCAACTCTAGCAACAATGGAGGTGGAAAGTGAGGTGAGGAAGATGAAGATGATGAAGATCAAACTTCCAAATCTTGCTACTTTAACTATCGATCCATTAATGGGATCTTGAAGAGCTTGGAAGAGGAGAATATAGGAAAAAGAATCAGCTCAAATGGATAAATAATGAAGAAGTTATGAATGAAAGAAGAAAGAAGGGTTTTAAACCCGAAATCCCGTGCTGCAGCACACCTAGCGATCGCTAGGTGTGCATGCTAGCGATCGCTAGCGTAGTCGCTAGCAAAGTCAGCAAGTTGCCAAATTATGCCTAGCGATCGCTAGGCTGATAGCTAGCGATCGCTAGCATCTGTGCGATTTCAGTGCGATTTTGTTTCGGCCATAACTTCTTCGTTATAGCTCCGTTTTCGATTCCGAAAGAACCGTTGGACTCGTAATTGGATTCTCTACCATTCTAAGCCATAAAATATAGGTTTTGATCCAAAGTTATATTTTACAAATTTTATCAAGGAGTTGATATTACAACCGAAAATTACGGGTGTTTCAATCCTCCCCACCTAGATAAAATTTCGTCCCCGAAATTAGGGGTGAGCATCGGAAGCGGGTACCCGCATTTGGAACCGGAACCGCTTCGGAACTGCCGGTTCCAGAACCGGAACCGATATGAGTGGTTCCGGTTCCGGTTCCTAAAATACGGAACCGATCAAGACCGGTTCCGGTTCCGGTTCTCATTTTTTTGGAACCGTTACCCGCCGGGTACCCGCCTATTATATATAATAATTCTTTGTTTGGTAATTGAATATTACTTATTAGGCTATATGAATTTTTTGTTTGGTATATGATAAACCCCTAATTCTGATTTAGGCTATATGATTTGGTTTGATATATGGTAATGCGATTTCGTAATAGTAATAATATGCATCCTATTTTATTGTTTGATTTTGTTTGCTCACCACCACATGTAAATTGGAATGAAAGTTTATTGGTTTGGTAATTGGTAACAGTAAATTACATGCCTTTCAAGACTTGCTATTTGCTCACTACATGAAAATATTGATTTGATGATATATAAAAGTTTATTGTTTGGCCGATCTTTTATTGCGTTCTTTCAAAGATTATATTTGGCATTACAAATTACACTTTCTGCATCATAAAGCATATATATAGAAGTGTTATAACTCAAAAGTTTACAATTTTATCAAGAATTATGGAAGTTGACTTCACTTGATATGTAGTTTTCAACTTTATAATCAATTATTTTTGCTTTTAATTTTGTAGTTTTTAACTTTTTATTGGGATTATTACATTTTTAAGTTGATACTTTTTAGTTTTATCGGAATTTTTACATTTTTAAAATTGAAACCGGGTACCCGGTACCGGAACCGGTTCCCGGCGGTTCCGGGACTCCGATGGAACCGGTGTAGGCGGTTCCGGTTCCGGTTCCTTCTTTCCGGGAACCGCCGTTCGGTTCCGGTTCCGGTTCCGGTTCCATGTAAAATAGGCGGGTACCCGGTTATGCTCACCCCTACCCGAAAATTACTCCTTGTCCGAACCACAATTGATAGCCTCGTCCTATCATTACCCAGATTAGGCGATCATGTTTCCTCCATGCCGGTCGGTTAGACTAACACTAGTCTTAATTGTGCACTTCCAAGAAAGCACTGTTATAATCTTCAAATCTTAAGGGTGGTTCATCAAACATCACAAATCACTATTCTACGCCTATCCTTCGAAACATCAAGCGTTTATAAGGATTATATCACTAGAACACGTAAATCTTAGCTCCTTATACACTTAACCAAACCAAATCGACTAAATTCTATAGTTCAAGGCACCATACATCATTCGCCTCCTATTAAAGTCGATCACTCATCTAAGAGTTACTCTACTACCAACGAATGTCTCCACACACTCACTAACGATGTCAAGCCGACGTCATTAATTCTCAAAGGACCTCAAAAATCCCGTCTACTCGGCTATGAACAACATTAGGGAGTTAAGTCTCTCCACTTAGCCCATTGCTAATTTTCCACTAATCCATAGATTTCCACACACACACCATCATATCGCTTCTATTTGTCTAATCACCTAAGCAGTTCTAACTTTGCCTTAGGTGACTAATTCTTGAATTTCTAAGTACGAACTCCTCCTCAAATCAATTATAAGCAACGTTTTCAAGATCATATTTCACTCTTAAAAGGCTTATCTCTCTATGGCAATTTAGCATATCGGTATCTTGCACTTTTCTCACGGCATGCAATACCTTTAGTAATTTACAACATCATCACTCTTGCACTAAAGGTAACGTTTTCTCGATACTTAGCCATACATAACTACTATTATTTCGTCCTTGAAATTACTATTTGCCTATACTCTCTATGATCGAGGTTTGGAAAGTCACTTTGTAAACACAATCATAATTTTCCAAACACTCTAGCACCTACAAAATTGTACTCATCACTTGGATGATATAATCTCCACTTCCGAGCACTGATTCCCACCAAATCTCCAATTAATTCAATACTTGGGTACATTCCCTAACCGCACCATACTTTTCATTATAACAATGAATTGTACGCCTAATTGGCACAAGATGTTACTATCTTATCTATGAGACTTCCATCGTGCATCGACTCGACTATAAGTAGCGCTTTCAAATCCCTTTATCCTTATAAAAGTTTCTTCCTAAGTCAACATCACTATATTTCACTTGCACCCTTTGTCCAACCTATAATGTTCTTACTAACACACTTAATCCCTTAGGACCGTTGCACTCTTCCTGTTCCATTATTAAAGTATTAGATCATCTCACGTCCTAGTCTTTCACAATCAATGGAACAAGCAAATAGTTATCTAATTCATTCGACCTAAAGATGACACTTTAGATATTCGTCAAAGCATGTTCTCCCCCGTGGATCAATTCACTTATCAAGGCACTATCCATAAAAATTACTTGCTTCTCAATTGCTACTTTTATGGCTAAAACATCGGTTAAGGTATTGACAAACGTAGGAAAGATTTGCAAAAGGGACCTAACACAAAAGAACGAGCGGCACACATACGAAATAGGATGTACGCATACAAGGAGTTAACAAGAAGGTTACCAGATACTACATCAGTCTTCTCCGTCTCCTTATCAACAGAAATCTGAAATGCTCGACTCGGTGCCCTCGATTGGTTGTCTTTCCTTGCACTAGGCTCGCTTGAGGCTCCGGTCTGCCCTCTCATCAACTTTGGGCAATCTCTCATGAAATGCCCCGGTTCCTTACATTCGAAACAAACTAGTCCTCGGATGGAGCAATCTCGAGCCATATGACCCCGTTTCCCGCATTTACTGCAGTTGATAGGATCTGATGGATGTTCACGGGGACATGGCCCATGATGCTTGCTCCGGCACTTAAAGCACCACCATGAATCGCGACGAGGCTCCACTCGTCTCTCATCATTAGTCGTCTTAGTTGTCGTGGCCGTTCCGTCGGTTCTTCTCCTTTCCTCTTCTGTCCGGCTTGATAGTGTTCCGCTCGGGCTTGGGCGATATCGTCTTCTACTCTCAACGACTCTTCAATGGCTTCGTGCAAGGTAGTAACCCTTGCGATTCTAACCGCCGATTTCATCTCGGCCGGTAGTCCACGCACGTAAGCCTTTATTTTCGCCTTTTCATCGGGGGCCAAGTGCTCCACCATTCCCAATCGTTCTAAGAATTCCTTTGCATAGTCCAAAACGGGAGAATCGCCCTTCTTCATTCCTCGGAACTCGTCTTCGATCTTGTCGAGAGCGCGCTCGCTACAATACTTCTCTAGCATCTTCTTCTTGAACTCGCTCCATGGGAGTACGGCTAACACTCCCGGTGTGAGAGAAGTACGGGTCAAGTTCCACCATGTTAGGGCTTCACCCTTGAGAAGGTGTGAGGCGAACTTGATTCGTTGGGAGTCATCACACTCGCTTGCCTCGAATGCCATCTCCATCTCTCGAAGCCAATACAAGCATGTTATTGGCTCGTTACATCCACGGAACTCCGGGGTTTGCATCCCAAAAAGTTTTTGTAAGAACACCCCCTCCCTTTCGCCTTCTCTTTATCTCCGGTCATCCGTGTTTCCTCGGTGACCACCACTACCGCCGCGTCCCCCGATCCAATACCGGCATTTTCTCCCACCGCCTCGTGGCGGCGGTGACTAGCGTCCCGCTCCTCCAACATTCTGGCGAACGATTCTTGTTGCTTAGACATGGCCTCAGTAACGGCCTTCATCACGTTATCGAAGATTCTCATCTCCGGAGTTACCTCGGTTATTACCGGGTTTCGATCCTCAAGGTTAACCCTTGGAATAAACTCCGTTCTCCCACCTAGGACCGAAAGCCTCGGTGGGCTCTCAATCACATCGGTTCGCGCATGATGGTCGGCGGTTGATGCGGTTTGATCGGGTGGTCCACGCGCGGCACCCGTCTGACTACGAGTGTTCGCCATAACATCTGTCACACAAACGCACGAGAATAGGATAAGAATAGACTATTTTACGAATCTCAACATTTATCATCCTCGTAATAACAGTTACTCAAACACTCGCGTACAACGCATTCATAGATCAGTAGCTAAGTGATTTATGAACTAATCATACAAAAGCATCCTCGTTACCATCACCACAATTTTGAATAAACGTGAATTCGTAATCCTATCACTCTCCCCACCTAATGTTCTACCCAAGGTATACGTCCTTTGTACTCACTTGTGACGAAATCTGTTCTGATCTGAGAGTGGTCCAAAAAATCTTGCTCGATCAAAGATCATAAGTCGCTGTATCTACCAACAAAAAGAAAAAGTAAAAGTAAAAACGAACTAATAAAAATAAACCAACCAAACTATTAAAAAAACTACTAAAAATCCTAAGCAAACCAAACAAAATAAAAATTGTTCAAATCAAACCACACCACACCACGCAGTTTAAAGTTCAAAGTAGAGTACAACCCAATCGAATCAATTAAAACCGCTTAGTTACGGTTTTCAAAAGCCCATTCATCGTAGGTGGAATAACCAGCAGGACCGTCATCACTATCACGCCACACGGGATGAGGTTCAAGAGGAGTCGAGGGAGCATGTCCCACGCTCTCAAAGTACTCGCACATTGATGCGGCGACCCAAGACAACTCCCGCCGAACACCATACATGTCATATGAGACCCGGTCTAATCTTTCCATCATCTCGTGATGCTCTGCTCCCATCTGTTCCGATAGTCCTTGAATAGCTTCATGAAGAGATCCCGATCCTTGTTGATTTGCCGGTGGAGGGTTGCTTGATTGCCCCGGGAAGGTTGGTTGAGGTGGTGAAGTAGCCATACCAACCGGCTCTTCACTGGGGGTAGCATCCCAATCCACATAAAAGTACCTGTAACGCCCCAAAAATTTGAGTAAACAAAAACCTTCATTTACGAAAGGTGTTAGTACAAATATACGCCAAGGCGTGAGCTCTTCCCAAAAACAGGGGTATAATAGTAGTGTATAATTACAATATTTGTAATCCAAATAAATAATGTAACAACCATCTAGTCTCAATCCTATCTAGGGAAGAGACTACAAAAAGGGTTGTCAATCTGTCAATGCTTACGCGGTCTAAAGGACCGCTCTCTTCACACTGTCCGCAAAGCTCACTCTCAATCCCGGCACCTACTTAGGAACGGCGTCCCTTGTACTTGAGAGACACATCGACACCAAGCAAGTGTTAGGCTAAAGGAGCCTAGTGAGTTGTATCCAATAAACATCATATATATAAAAGCATATTTAAGCCATATAGGATATACGAAGGTGTATCAACAACAATATGCAATCACGTTAAACCGGTTTATCTTTTATTTTTGAAGACCGTGGGAGCGACCCACCTTCACCAAGCAAGTTACACCTCAGAGTCGAGACACCCCGTTGCCGTCCTCCTACGAAGACTCGAATAGGCAACCTCAGAGGCCAGGCACATTCGCGGCCACACGAATGGCGAGGGACATAGGTGCACACCTTTTGACTAGTGCCACCCAAGACTGAGTCGAACTCGTGTAAACTTGAAGTGCACACCTTTTGACTAGTGCCACTTTAAATCAATCTCATTTCATAACGACATAATGTACACCTTTTGACTAGTGTCACATTGTCCAATTTATGTTTGAGTAAAAACATGGGTACTCACCTTTTGACTAGTGACATCCCGGTCCACTTTTTGACTAGTGACCAATAGCATCCCGCTTTTTGACTAGCGGTGCTCCATAACATTTTAGTTATCCAATTTATGCATTATCGAAAGTCTCAATACTCTCATTCAGTTCATATACATCAACATACACGGAATTCGATTCCTTTGCATCAATCCAAGGCATACTTAGTGCACACATTTCTCATAAACACAATCATCATGTAGTCACATGGTTTAATTCATACACTAACTGCATACGATAAGCTATCCCATGTATATAATAATCCAACCAAGCCATTCATATAAGATTTGTCATTTAATCGTTTCATGGCAAATCCTAGACCTAGAAATTTAGGCATTTTATCCACAATCATATTTATCCACAAATACCAAGCAAGGCATGTAAAGTCAAACAAGATGATGTGCTCTCAGTTTTAACAAAACGGTTTTAGCAACTCACCTTGAGGCTTGTAAGCCAAAAGCCCCAATTTTCACCAAAACTCTAGCTTAAAGCTTGAGTAATCACCTAAACTGATAAGGAGTTAAAATCTTGGATTAGCTCCAGATCTACAATATATAAGACTAGATCTATGCTTTAAAACCATATAGAGAACTCACCTTGAGGGTTTGTAACCCAAAAATCCCCAAATCCAAGATCTAGGTCAAATATGTGAACAAACCTAAAATCAAGTAAATCGGACCTTAGGTTAGTTCCATAACTCCTATTACAAAGATTAACAAACCCCAAGTGGTTTAGACAAGCTTACCTAGCCAAATATTGGGTAGAAAACCCTAGAACTTGAAGAGCTCAACTCTAGCAACAATGGAGGTGGAAAGTGAGGTGAGGAAGATGAAGATGATGAAGATCAAACTTCCAAATCTTGCTACTTTAACTATCGATCCATTAATGGGATCTTGAAGAGCTTGGAGAGAGGAGAATATAGGAAAAAGAATCAGCTCAAATGGATAAATAATGAAGAAGTTATGAATGAAAGAAGAAAGAAGGGTTTTAAACCCGAAATCCCGTGCTGCAGCACACCTAGCGATCGCTAGGTGTGCATGCTAGCGGTCGCTAGCGTGGTCGCTAGCAAAGTCAGCAAGTTGCCAAATTATGCCTAGCGATCGCTAGGCTGATAGCTAGTGATCGCTAGCATCTGTGCGATTTCAGTGCGATTTTGTTTCGGCCATAACTCTTCGTTATAGCTCCGTTTTCGATTCCGAAAGAACCGTTGACTCGTAATTGGATTCTCTACCATTCTAAGCCATAAAATATAGGTTTTGATCCAAAGTTATATTTTACAAATTTTATCAAGGAGTTGATATTACAACCGAAAATTACGGGTGTTACAGTACCCCTCCGAGGTCCCGGTGCAAGCAACTTCATAGAACGAAAGAGGACCTTATCGAGAAATCCCATAGGAGATAACTTGGTGAGAGTTTCGCAAACGTCCGGTGTAAGAGTTCCCAACTTCTCCGCTATAACTGTAATGAAATGTCCCCCAAAAGGCCCGTTCCGGCCTTATCATGGACCTTTCCGGCGTTTTGGAACATCTTAGCCATCACAAAAGAAAGATTGGTTATTGCATTCCGATTAACCAATCGCGAAAGAAGCCAAAGATCCCCTTCCGGAACCTTTTCCTTAATAGCTCTCCGGTAAGCAAAAGAGTGAACAAGCATCCGATGAAGAAGGCGATGCTCAGGTAGAGTGATAGAACTTTCCTTGGTGTTGACTGTAGATACGGTCCCGATCCGATGGTAGCCCAAAAATCCGCGCCCACAAACTCGGCACTAGGCTCACAAGCACCGGTTAAGAAGTAGTGAGAAAAGTACTCGGATCTCGACTGAGCCGCCGTGAAAAATCCGAGCAACACTCCAAAGCGTGGTAGTGTGATCCCATACCATTCTCCAAGCAAACGGAATCGAATACAAGGGCCATCAATTCTATCTTCATCATACGCCTCCACATCAAAGCTAAATGTAGCCAAAAAATCCAACACAAGCTCATAGTAGATTGGCTCGTGTGTTTTCAGTGCTTTTTCCCAATCGTTACTCACAAAGTGAAGAACACCAAAATGATCGCGGTACTCTCTCCTCAAGAGGCCTGAAAGCTTATCCCCAAATCCAATCTCCTCGACAAAGTGCAAATCAACAACCGAACCAATTTCAACTTCCCGCTTTTTCAAGCGATCAAGCTCAATCATCAACGACATCTTTTCGCTGCGTAAGATGTTGTCGGAATCAAAAGACAAGCATGGGTGGTCTTGTACATTGCGGGAAGATGAAGCTCTCTACAAACAAAACATACACATTAATCACCACAAAAATTATAACCTCTCCTCCCCACACTTGAGTTGAAACATATCACAACATTTATAGATCTAAACTCAAGTGTGTAAATCTAAGCAGATCAAAGCAATAAACATCCCCTTTTCTAACATTACAGACTTTCTTACCCAAGAAAGCCCCATTTTAAGATTCATACACAAGTTTAAACAACTAGGGCTTCTAGGAATCTTTCAAATTAGAGCAATTAGAGGAGAAACACATACCTTTGACGCCATGGATTTGCAGGATGGGAAGAGAATTGCGGAGAAAAACAGAAGGGAAGAGGAGGAATATGGAAAATAGGGTTTTAGAAAACAGTTAAAACCCTCTCGTCTCGAACTTGGCGTCGCGAAATAAAAGTTTTCGCGTCGCGAAGTCGTAACCAGCTCACTATTTTCGAATTTCTCCTTTCGAACTTACCTGGGCCACTCATTTCGCGGCGCGAAATTTGAATTTTCGCGATCGCGAAATGGCTACTGTTTGGCTATTTTTGACATTTGATCAGGTTGCAATTTCCTTTGGCTGATGCTGCAAAATTGATTAGATCACAAACAAAAACAAAAATAACTAAGAAAAACACGGGTTGCCTCCCGAGAAGCGTTTGTTTTTTAAACGAGTCACGAGCCTGACTCGAGGAACCAACTAAGTAATTGGCTCTTCAGAAAGAAAACAGACCTCGCCATTTCTGACAGGGTCGTTCTCATTGTAAAGCTTCAGTCTATGGCCATTTACCTTAAATGCTCCTCTTTCGGTCATTAGGTCCACATATCCCGAGGGATACTCTTTTAGGACGACATACGGACCTATCCAACGTGACTTTAACTTACCTGGGGAAAATTTAAAGCGAGTTTGATACATTAATACCTTGTCCCCCGCTTTGAACACCTTCACTTCCTTTAGATGCGCATCATGCCATTTCTTTCGCTGCTCCTTGTAAATCTTCGAGTTCTCATAAGCGAGAGATCTAAGCTCTTCCAATTCGTGCAAGCTTATCAATCTTTCCCTTCCACTTGCGATGTCATCCAAGTGAACTCTCTTTAGTGCCCATAGTGCTTTGTACTCGAACTCAAATGGAAGGTGACACGCTTTCCCATAAAGCATTCGATAAGGAGTGCTTCCAATTGGGGTTTTGTAGGCTGTACGATATGCCCATAGTGCATCTTCAAGCTTTTGCGACCATATCTTCGGGTTGTTATCGACCGTCTTTTCCAAGATTCGTTTCAACGCCTGTTGGTGTTTTCTGCTTGACCATTGGCTTGCGGATGGTAGGCGGTCGAGAATCGATGATGCACTCCATATCTTTTTTAAGGTCTTTTCACGGGTTTTTACAAATAAAATGGTTTTTATTTGATTAACACTATATATATATATATATATAGAGAGAGAGAGAGAGAGTTAATCAAGAGAGGAAAGTTCAAATGCGAACCACTTTTTCATTATAAACATGGGGACGAATCTCAGCCACTCATTCGGTCAACAATGACGGCTTTGACCGGTCCTCCTCTTTAATAATCTCTACCCTCCCATGAATCGCGTCAATCCTCCATGATCACGTCCATCGTAACCGCGAGATGAGTGACTGAGATTCATCCTCATGGTTCACATTTGAACCACCCCTATAGTATTAGGTTCAAATGAGAAGTAGAGAAGTGATCTCCACCACTCAGTCGGTCAATAAAGCTTTTGACCAGGTCCCCTTCTTTAATAATCTCTACCCTCTTATAACTAAACAAATTAACTTTGTATATTCTACCTAAACTTAGGGTATTAGAGGGGTAGGATATACGATTAAACCTTTTTTATATCTTTAAGGACAAAAGTTGTTTCCAAGATAATTAATTAAACTAAAGGGAAAAGTACACCAAAATGTATCCAACTTATCATGTTTTATCATTGTATTACTCAACTTTCAAACTTACCATTTAATGTATCGAACTTGCTAAAATTTGCCATTGTATGTATCCATGACTTGTTACCGGAAAAATGCTGACGTGTAGCTGACGTGGAACAAATTATATCTGATGTGGAATATATTTAAAAAAAAGAGTAAACTACATATTGGTCCATGAGGTTTACAAAAACCAACAATTTTGGTCCCTAGGGGTTAAATTCTACAAAACCCAACAAATTGAGGGTTAAATTGTATAAATAAACACATTTTGTTCTCTCTCTCTCTCATTTGCGACTGAAGAATGTCGTTGGCCCCATCTCCGGCAGCCGGCGACACCACCCCCGAAAACACCACTTCGGCGGCCGGCGGCACCACCCCCATCTCCGGTATCATCTCTCTCTCTCTCCCCCTCTCTCTATTTCTCTCTTTCTCGTTCAACCTCTAGGAGGATTTGGATGAAATCGCCGCCGGTGGTGGTGGTCCAGATCTGGCAACGTCTCTCCCTCTCTCGTTCCACCAACCTGATCTAGAAACCCCTACAAAATCAACGCCGGTGGTGGTGGTGGTTTGGGGGGTTTTGTTGATTTGAGGGTTTTATTGATTTGGTGGTGGTTGGTTTAGAGTGGTGGTGGTGGTGGTGGGGGTTTGGTAGTGGCGGTGCTGGTGGTGGTGGGTGCTGGTTTGGAAGCAGCGATGGCGGTGCCGGTGTTGGTGGTGGTTTGGTGATGGTGGTGGTGGAGATTGCGTGGTGGTGGCGGCGGCGGCTGTGGAAATGGATGTGGTGGTGGTGGGTATGGAGATGGTGGCGGCGGCTGCTGTAGAGATGGTGGGTGTGGTGGTGGTTTGGTGGTGGTGGGTGTGGTGGTGGTGGTAGCTGTGGTGGTGGGGGTGGTGGATGTGGTGGTGATGGTGGATATGGTGGTGGTGGTGGGTGTAGAGATGGTGGCGGCGGACTGCTATAGAGATGGTTGGTGGTGGTGGTGGTGGGGTGGTGGTGGTGGGGGTGGCATTATACTAACATGGCAAAACATGTATAATGAGTTGGCATCCCATGTGGCAGTCTATGTGGTAGCCTATGTGGCAATTTTACCGGTTACCTTCTTAGTAGGTCACTGGATACATACAATGGCAAGTTTTAGCAAGTTCGAATCATTAAATGGTAAGTTTGAAAGTTGAGTACATACAATGATAAAACGTGACAAGTTGGATACATTTTGGTGTACTTTTTCCTAAACTAAAATCTTTATATACAAGTATAGTTGCAAGATAAAATATAAACAAAAGTGGCTTAGCCTTCTTCAATCTGAACGTTGGCCTAAAAATATATATAGACTTAAACTAAAAAATATAAACAAAAATAGCCCAATGGCTAGGCCTATAAACGAACTGAACTAACACGAACCGAGGCTTGTTCTTGTTTGTTCGTTTAACTTAATCAAACAAACGAATGAACACCAATGGTAAACGAATGAAATGTTTTGTGTTCATGTTCGTCGTTCATTAATAAAATTTTGTTTGTTTGTATTCGTTTATGTTCGTTCATTAAGAGTTAAACGAATGAACTTAAGTGAACATAAACCGACAAACGAACGAACTTAAGTGAACATAAACAAACGAACTTAAATGAACATAAACGAATAAACTCAAATGAACAAAAAAAATCACCGTTAATCATCATTTCATTGGTAAAAATAACCATAACAAAATGAAAAACCGAGTTTTTTTACGAGATATAGAAAAGGAATTCTAAAAAATAATTTACTTGATGATTTATAAAAAAAGGAATTCTACAAGAATTAACATATTAATGTCATATTATATAAATATGTTTATATATATAATGAACCTAAAAGGACGAACCTAAACGAACATAAACAAACAAACGTAAGAGAACAAAAATGAATGAACGTAAACGAAAATAAATAAACTAGCATTCACGAACATTAGTAAACGAACGGGACCGTTGTTCATGTTCGTTCATTTAACTAAACAAACAAAAAAATGTGTTCATGTTCGTTCATTTATCAAATAAACAAACAGAAACGAACTTCCCGCCGAACGATTCACGAACGGTTCGCTAAACGTTCGGTTCGTTTACAACCCTAACTATGGCTATATATAGACTTAAACTCCCTTGCACCTCAATCTAAAAGGTTGGCCTAATAAATATATGGTAAATAGTTCCCTGATTAAAGAAACGTGGTACCTCTATTTATGTATAAATTTCATATCTCCAATAAATAGCCTTCTTTCTTACCATCTCTAAAATCTTTGCCCAAATAATAAGAACCTACTTCAATACAAATGGGTAAAGCCATATGTTTCTTGTTTCTTATAGCAATGGTTTCCAGGAACCATGCTATTGTTGTCGATATAAAAGCGAAAGGTGCCAAGGGCGATGGCAAAACTGATGATGGCCCGGTAATCATAACATATATACATCGATGCATCATTTATTTTTATGTGTTTAATTCTTATGATGTTTTTGCTAGCAAATTGTATGTATGTATGTATAGTATGTGTATATATATAGTATCATGAATAAAAGAATTGAAGGTTTAAACCAGAATGCTAACTATTTAATAAAAACAACAAACTATACATTAAGGGAAAAAAATGGAGCTTTTTGTAAATATAGGGGTGTTTGGAAAAATGTTAGTAGAAACAAGGGTGTTTTGAAAGTGTTTGAGAGAGGGCCCACCATTCTTATACTGATTTTATATTTTCATTTTAAACTTCTATGAATTTACAGATTTAACCCTTGATTTAAATCTTACTTTTTTATTTATCTCTATTATTTTTAAGTTTTATTTATACCCTTATTGTATATTATGTATTAATTAATTTATTCAAGTATGTGATTAAAGTTTATGTATTATTTCTTAGTAAACTATATGTTTATATAGATCTCAATTTAGTACCTTCAAATTAATACAAGCAATATTATTTTACAATGTTAGGAAATACTTACAATACATGTTAAAGTGCTCAATAACTTACGATGTTTTGCATCGTATTGCACACATACATATCTAATATACATATATAATCAATATATAGTTAGTATATTACATTGTTAAGAAATAATAATACGAATTAAACTATAACTTAGAATATAAATGTACAGTAATCAAAACACTCAACACAAATTTTACTAACATAAAGATATTGAATATTACAAAATTTACATGAATTATTATTATCAATATAATTTAATTATATAACTTTTTAAAAAATAATACACGAATTTTAATATATTAAATACTGAATTAATGGAATCTATCTAAACATATGGTTTCTAAAAGATAATTCATTAATTTTAATTACATATTTTGAATAAGTTAATTAATACATAATATACAATGAGGGTTATAAATAAAATTTTCAAAAGTAATACAGATAAATATAAAGTATGATGTAAGTGAAAGGTTAAATATGTAAATATATAAAAGTTTAAAATAGAAAATAAAAAACCAATATGTAAAAATAGTGGGTCATCTCAAAACACCCATATTTTTACAAACCTTTTCAAAAGACCCTTATTTCTACCAACACTTTTCCTAACACACCTATATCTGCAAAAACCTCGAAAAAAATGGAGGCTAACGACTTTGGCCGCGATTTAAGTTGCGAGGCAAAGTCCCACGAATCTTGTATGATTGTTTACATTAACATCCGTTTTCTTTTTTATACTAATAACACAGGGTTCTCGTATAAACCCAACTCTTTGTGAATAAAAATGTCGATATTCGATTATTAGGCACTAGATAAAGCTTGGAGAGAAGCATGCGCAGGAGGACCATCACCGAGCTCGGTGTTGATACAACCAGGGACTTATATGGTATTTCCTCCGATCCAGTTTAGTGGTCCATGTAAGGGTCCAGTTGAGATCAAGGCCATTGGAGCCACTATCAAGGCCCCACCTGAGCTTGCAAGGTTCAAATCCGATGAATGGATACTATTTGAGCGTATCGATAGGTTGACTATGATTGGTGGTACTTTTGACGGCCAAGGTCACGAAGCATGGAAGAATCCCAAATGCGGCGATAATGATAATTGCCATTTACCGGTCGTAAGTAGTAGCTAGTGTTTCTTTTAAACTTGTATTATAAAGGGATGATGTTAATTAATTTCTCCATTCATTCATATCTCAGAATCTCAGATTTAGTTTGGTCAAGAATTCATTGCTAAAAGACGTAACATCTCTCAATAGCAAATTCTTTCACATGAGCCTACATGGTTGTGATAAAACCAACCTTGATCATATTACAGCAGCTGCACCGGCTGACAGCGACAACACAGATGGAGTTCACATCAAGCACGTAAACGGGATCAACATCACGAATTCTAACATAAAGACCGGTGATGATTGCGTTTCTATTGGAGATGGAAGCAAGAACGTCCACCTGGAGAAGTTGACATGTGGACCTGGCCATGGCATCAGTATTGGAAGCTTGGGCAAATATGCAAATGAAAAACCAGTACAAGGAATCTGGGTCAAGAACTGCACCATCACCGGAACCAGCAACGGAGTCAGGATCAAGACCTGGCCTAATTCTCCCCCAGGAACGGCCACCGACATACATTTCGATGATATCATCATGAACAACGTGGGAAATCCCATATTGATCGATCAAGAATATTGCGCTAGTAGAAATTGTAAGGTATCAAACCAATATTACGTACTAATTGTTCACACACGCACACACAACTCTAGGGTTCCTTTTGTTTGCTAATTACCGTGCATTTTGCATTAAGTATGTTAACCATTAACCACCACCGTAGATCATTTACACCAATGACTTAGATTAATTGCCTAATTTAACCGTTTTTAATTACTTCCTAAAATATAGAAGTTACTTTCTAAAATATGGAAAGGTGCTCTACATGTGAGAAAGAAAAAAGAAATCCTATTGCTCCATTTTTGGTTAACATGGTTTATACAAAATATATGGTTAACAAAAAAGCTAACTTTCTTTCTCTCTCTCTCTATATATATATATATAATTATAGATCAGTTGAAGTACTATTTTTGGATTGTTTTATGACTAATTAATAGAAAGCTGGTGCTCCATCGAAAGTGAAAATATCGAATGTGAGCTTCAAGAAGATCAGGGGTACATCAGCAACGAAGGTGGCTTTGAAGATTGCTTGTAGCCAAGGAATACCATGCGACAACATAGAGGTGTCTGATATCAACTTGACATACAAGGGAGCTAAAGAAGGAGGAGCTGCCATCTTTGAGTGTTCTAACGTCAAGCCCAAAGTAATTGGTAAAAATATCCCTCCAGTTTGTTCGGGTGCCCCACATCACATATAGCAACGTGATATACATTAAGACTTAGATTCAAGTAAGACCAAACATTTTCCATGAGACCGGTGATACCAATACTTTTTACATGAAACTTCACAACAAAACACTGTGAAGGTTAAAGAAAACCGAACATTCATCGTAAAAACACTGTAAATGTTACGTTCCTGGTGTTTTTTGGGGTGAAGGTTCGAATGATTTATTTGTTACCTTCATAGTTTTTTGAGGTGTGAAGGTTTCGTTTTTTTTCCGCGATAGTGTTTTTAGTATGTTTTTACGTTGAATGTTCGCTTTTTTAAACCTTTTCACAGTGTTTTTCTGTGAAGTTTCATATAAAAAGTGTCGGTCTCACTGGTCTTAGGGAAACAGCTTGGTTTCACCGGAACCCAACTCTATCCAATAATGTGTGGTGGGTTTCTTATAGATTTGTAGTTCAAATATTTCAAGTTCTATATATTTGTAGTCTTTAGAATATTTTATGTGTATATTAATTACTTAACTAACTACTTAATGGAATAGAAGTAAATCTTGGTTTTTGCTATAGTAGACACGTATCGTTGCGTAATGCAACACCAATATAATGATCTCGAATCTAGAGCTGAGAATTCGAAAGAATAAGTTTGTTTTATGATCAGTTTTATTCTACTGCCAATTTTAAGGGTTTGTTTGTTTTTAAATTGTAAATAACTTGTGCATACCATGGAGGGTTACGAGGGTGTTCCTCGATTTTCTGTTTATTTGAGGTTTTCCTTTGAACACCCCCTTATCTCTCTCTCTCTCTCTCTCTCTCTATATATATATATATATATATATAGAGAGAGAGAGAGAGGAAATTTCAAATGTGAACCACCTTTTGGTTGTGAACGTGAGGACAGCCGAGAGCGCGACACGTGACGACTTTGAGTGTGGTCCCCCTCTTTAATTCAATGCCCTCCCATGAATCGCGCCTAGTCATCCGTCGTGGATCTGACGTGGCGCCTAGTCATGTGCCACGTGTCGCGCTCTCGGTTGTCCTCACGTTCACAACCAAAAAGTGGTTCACATTTGAACCCACCCCTATATATATATATATAAACCATTATATTACGAAATAATAGTGATATTTATGGATAATTACCAGGGTTCATTAATTAGACTGAAATATATATGGAAAAGATAATATTCATTCATTATGATTATAGCTTTACATTAGGAAACATAATGAAATCAAATATTTATAAGACTAGATGAATGACTATGATTGGTTTGTATAGTCTGTTAGAATTGTGTGGTTTGTAATTGCAACCAACCCTATAACTTTTTTTTTTTCTTCATATAAGAGGTGTAGAAGTCTAAAGTATTATTTCATTTCTCTTTTTTAAAAGGAGGTGCTGAAGTATGAAAGTTAAATCAGTAAGACTGTTTATTTTGTAAAGTGAAAAATGTTTGAATATGTATAATTGTCTATTTTATCCCTAATATGTAAATTCAACTTACATGCGTCAATTGAAGTGAGCACGACATGACATAACGAAAAAAAGAAATAAAAAAGGGATGTTGGCAGATTTGTGAGACTGTGAAGTTATAATCATATCTCATGCAATGAAGCCCCGATTTAAATGATTAGGATGTTCTGGAAATTCAATACACATATCTACAATCTTCGTGTTTTGCATTTTTGTAATTTCGGGTTGTATCGGGCTAAAACCGATATTGAATTCAAAAGAATAGCCCTGAACAAAAATAAGTGGCTAGTTATCACTTAATTTTTCAAAGGACATTAATGGTTAAGAGAAGTCGAATTTGAGCCTTCAAAACTGTAGCAAGAAAGTGTTGACTATGATCCTTACGACTTACTTCTGAGTCATATGGAATTAAAGAAACGAGATGATTTTCAATGGGAGGATGAAAAACGCAAAGGAAAATACTAATTGGATTCAATATTACACATGATATTGTATTAAGGTGAGAGTTAAAAATGGTAGAAACATTTGTTGGTAAGTCAACGCGACCTAGTCAGCTAACTGGGTTGCATACGCCTGCTCTACCTTCATATCTGCCTTGCGTTTCCGTTAAAGCTCTAACTCTGCTTGATAGCGCTTTAACTGCGTTTCTATCCTTTGAAGATTCTCTCTCAACTCATTTACCTATATGATATGACATTTGACACATAATCAACAATTGTTGGCTACCAAAATTAAGTTATGACAATTAAGATGTATAAATAATTGATGTGTATACCTTTAGATGAGAATACAGACCAACCGCTACTGATACATACACTCCCTCGTTACAACATAATGGGAATTTCGGCTCGTGCCAAACCCAAAAAGACGACACTTCCTTTGTCCTTTGGCACTCTGCTCACAGAGCGACCTCATCAATCAGAGGGTCGTCGGAACTTGGGCTCGAAATCAAACCAGGAAAAGGAAAAATTATAGAACATGAAATCAAATTCTAAAATCCCTAAAATCAAACGCAAAATCATCCATAAAATCCCTAGAAATGACACCCGGAAGAGGGTGCACGATATGGAGATGATCTGACATCTGACGTAGCGAGATGAGAAGAGTAGAGGGGAGATTTTCTAGTGAGAGGGTTGTGTGGGATGAGATGGTCAGGCATTCTAATGATTGCATTCTTCAACCACTCCGATGAGATGCTCTGTCGAGAGGGATGCCTCTATATAAATTCTTAAACAACATCTCTACAACAAGGAAGAAGGGCACGAGAAGGGAGGATATGGACAAATCAAATATAGCATATCTTTTGAAGGTGAAGCAGGGGCAGTGAAAAACAGTGGAAGTCTTGTGTTACGGGAGGGGTAGGGGTCATCTTTTACACAACTAAGGCATAGAAGAAATGAGAGAAAACTGAGCGAATAAGTTACTTTCTTTCTAGTTAAGTCACAACCAAAATACATCTTATTCAGTAATCTATATGGGTTATTAAGTCCATTAAGCCATCACCAAACAGGTCCTAAGTATCGAAAGAATAACGTTTTACAATATTACCATTGAATAAAAAGGATCAGATGTCGTTATTGATATCCAATATGTATCAACCATTTCTTTATAGAGTAAATTTTGATTTTAGTCCCCGTAGTTTGTTATAAATTTCAATTTTCGTCCTTGTGGTTTAGAAATTTCTGTTTTGTCCCTATAATTTGTAATTAATTGCTATTTTCGTGGGAAGTCAGCAAAATCCCCCCTACTTCAGCAAAAGTCAGCAAAAAACCCCCTTACTTCAGCAAAACTTTGCGAAACCTCAAAACCCCTTAGTTTTTTTTTTCTTCTTTTTATTGAGGTTCCTCAAAAGAAGGGGTTTTGAGGGATTTGGTTAGGAGACCAATAGTAAAGAATTTTAAACCACATGGACCAATATCACAATAAGCTATAAATCAAAAATATGAAAATAGCAATAAATTACAAATTATAGGAACGAAAACCGCAATCTTTAAACCATAAGAACAAAAATCAAAATATTTAATAAATCATACGAACAAAATAAAATAATTAGTGTTTATATTAGTTTTCAACAAAATTATAGATTAGTATAATTTAACGATTAAAATAGATAAAATTTTAGATGTTTGGCATTTCTAGGTTAACCAACCTAAGCGTAAGTTTTAGAAATCTCTTTTGTGGTTTTAATTAAATAACCTAACAACTTGATGCAACTGAAATTCCAAACTTAAGTAACCAAACAAATTAACTTTGTTATATTCTACCTAAACTTAATTAGGGTATTAGAGGGGTAGACATACGGTAAACTTTTTTTTTTATAAAGTGTATTACATTGGTTGTTTTTGTGGTTTCAAATTTTGAATTTGATCCTAAAACAAATTATCTACACTGATAGTCCATAATTTTTATTTTCATAACACTCATGGTCTGTCTACTTTACAATGTTAGTTAATAATATTTATGAAGGACTAACTTGTTTTTAAATAAACTTTGGGGACCAAAATTGTAATCTTCTCTAAGATTTAATTAATTCATGGTTTCTTTTAACTTTCTATTAAAAATATTATATATATCTAATTAAAAATTAAATTTATTAAAAGTTAAATAAATATCAAAAAATTTATTTAAAAACTAATAAGTTCATAAAAATTATATTTAAAAAAAAATTCAAGTTTAACAAAATAAAAAAGTAAGATAAATTTATATGTCTTTTGAGTTGAGAAATTAAAATAGGAAATTAAGTTCGCTTAATTAGGTAAACTTATTAACATATAGTCAAATTATAAAAAAATTAAACTAACAACAAAACAAATATTTTATATTAAGGTTATAAACACATTGTTTATTTAAATATTTTTTTATAAGATATTAGTTTTTATAGATTTTTTTAAATATTGTTATATAAAAATTTTAATCCGGCGTTTTGTATTATAAGTGTATAAAATCTTGTTATGATGTCCAAAAACGTCCTATAAACTTATTCTAATGCTTAAAGAAAATCACATTTTATTTTATGATTATGTAAATTAAATCTTATAAACTAGTTTATTAGGATGCTTAAAAAAAATTTGGTACCATACAAACCTAAATGTGTTGTAATAATTTTTCATAATTTTTTTTTTTTTTGATGATCATTGTTTTTTTTTGAATATCATTGTTTTAATATTATTTTGTTGTTATTTGAATTACTTATAATTTAAACATATATTAATATTTTCATGTTAATTTAACTTAATTTTAAATTTTGCTCGAATATTTGAATTTCTAACTACAAAAATATTTGAATTTATCTTGATATCATTTATTTTTTCTAAATTTGAGATTTTATCTAAATATTTTATAAATTTGATAGCAAATTCATCTAAATACTTATAATTTGAACATATCATTTGTTTTTTTGTACTTGATACTAAAAATATTTTATAAATTTAATATTTTCTAAGTAAATATAAAAATATTTATTTAATATTTAATTTACTTGAATAAGTTTGATTTTTTTTATTTAGTATATAAATTATTTTTGGTTGAAAGTTAAAACAAAAATAAATCAATTAAATCTTAGAGAAAATTAAAATTTTGGTCCTTAGAGTCTATTTAAAATCAAATTAGTCTCTCATTTTTATTTTTAACTAACATTTTTACACAAAGGGATCATGAACATTATGAAAATGAAAACTTAGAGACCACGGATGTAAATACTTTGTTTTTGAACTGAATCCAAAATCTAAGCAAATCACAAGGAATTGGTGTAATTCACTCTTTTTTATATCTTGAAGGACAAAAGTTGTTTCCAAGATAATCAAACTAAAACCTATATATACAAGTACAATTACAAGATAAAATATAAACAAATATGGCTTAGCCTTCTTCAATCTGAAATGTTGGCCTAAAAATATATGGTAAATGGTTCCTAGATTTAAGAAACTTGGTACCTCTATTTCTCCAATAAATAGTCTTCTTCCTTACCATCTCTAAAATCTTTGCCCAAATAATAAGAACCTACTTCAATACAAATGGGTAAAGCCATATGTTGTTTGTTACTTATAGCAATGGTTTTCAGGAGCCACGCTGTTGTTGTCGATATAAAAGCGAGAGGTGCTAAGGGCGATGGCAAAACTGATGATGGCCCGGTAATCATGACACATACACATCGATCCATCATTTGATTTTATGTGCTAATTCATATGATGTTTTTTGCTACCTAAATGTATATATATATATATATGTATATACATGTAAAGTATCACAAATAGAAGAGGGTTTAAACGGGAACCTCAATTATTTAAGAAAAGCAACAAATCATACATTAAGGGCAAAAAATGTGACTTAAGTGGCGAGCCATGTATGATTCTGTACATTAGCATCCGTTTTCTTGTTTTTATTAAATAGTCACGGTGAACCCAACTCTTTGCTAATAAAAACAAGGGAAATTTTCATCTATGTCCTTAAAAACTTGAGATATTACATATATGTCATTGTAAACTTTGATATTACGTCTATGTCCTTCTAAACTTCATTAACTCACATATATATCCTTCTCCTCTATTTAATTATATTTTAAATATTTTAAAATACTAATAATTATCCCTAAATTATATCTAATTTGTAATTGACCTAATTACCCTTCCAATTACCAAGTAACTAAATCAAATAATAAAATCAATTAACAAATCAAGCCGCCTCCAAGAACAGACGTCCAAATATGAGTTCGACGGCCTTCCAAATCGCCGGTCAAATCATCGGCCATCCAAATCGCCGGTCAAATCATCGGCCTTCCAAATCGCCGGCCTCCAAGAACGCACTTCCAATTCACCGAATTCCAAATCGCCGACAACCAATTCCGACTTCCAATTTGCCAATTGCAAATCGTTTCCAAATAGTCGGCCTTCCAAATTGCCGGCCTCCAAGAACTGTTGGGTTTTTATGGGTATCCTCGGATCAAACTGACTCGAGGATTAATACAGATTTAACGAACCTCGCTGGTTTGATAAATCACACAGGTTAATCAAACTGATAAAACCTACGCGATCAAAAACACGCTGTTTTCGATCTTATTCCTGCGGAAGCGATAAAAACTAAAAACCCATTATTAGCCAAATGATCTTTAATCGTTTATAGTTCTAAACCTAATAGTTTATGTTAGATCAATTTACCTGGATTGCTTGATGATAGTCCACCGGTGATCAACCAACGAACGTCCTTCTAGTTGAACTGTTATGAAAACCCGAACAACAAAAACTGGAATCCGACCTGGGGGGGTCGGTCGCCGGTTGGAGAGAGGGAGAGAGAGGAGGGAAACTTAAACTGATTTTTTGCTTAAAACTTAGATTTTTCCTTAACCCATAAGCCTTATTTATATGGAGGAAAAATACAGTTTGTAAAAGATTCAGTTTCCTTTTATAATTATCTCTAATCTCTTTTCCTTTTTAAATAGCTGGAAAAGAATTTGCATACGATAATTATAATATATATATATTTATCTAATATATATATATATATATAAAACCTTATTAATGAACTTATTATATATTTATTTATCTAATAAATATATAATATCAATAACCCTCCAACTTTGGTAATTCTGACTGTAATTACCCAATAGATTTATAATACACTATTATAAATCTTAACTCTCCATTTCGGGGTTTCATCTAACTTGTTCGACTTATAGGTCCTCACAGGTGTGACCCTCAAGTGTCTCGTAACATTGGATATATAATCACTTGGTTTGTCAACTCTGCACATAATTCCTAACAGACTCCCACTTGTGCAAGTTGGCAACACCACCTTTGACTATACTGACCTAAGGAGGCCCCTAGACAGGCACTTAGGCTGACAAGGTTACAAGAACTCTTATACCCAGACTGGTGATATAAACATTCCGTGAGGAATTGGTATCTATGAAACTACTGTTCATTGATTGGGTACATCTTGGTTTTTCCCTTTGCATCGCGATATTTCATCTGTGAGTATGAGCTTGGAAAGTGTCAACTCTAAATACTCAAGATTCTGTTTTCTTGATTATCTGACTTTCACTGATAGGTAAACGACAAAGAACTAATCAGTTCGTTTGGGCATGGCCATGCACTTCATCAGTATACTCAGTCAGTCAAGATGGGCCCAGAAATATCTCTCTTCTGAGAAGAGGTGTAAATCCCATCTTGCATATCTGCCTTTGACACCACGGCTTCCGCTGAATCTAGTTACACCCTTTATAGCCACCCTGTTACGGTGTAGCGGTTGAGTGCACTAAGAATTCAGTAGTCCTCATGATATCAAATCAGATACCTCAGGTGATAGGGACAACCACTGTGAGATTCACTTATGACTTTACTCCAAGAAGCAATCTCAACCGCGGATCACGTCCGATATTTGCTACTCTATCAAATACCTGTGCAACTTTTAGTCTACAACACTTGTAGCTGTTATTCAGCAACTGATCATAACTACCTAAAAGTTCACAATGACTTTAACGCCTTATCATGCTCCCACAATGATAAGTTGTCACGGACAGATTTTGAATGAAAAATCGGAAACTGATTTCATTCCTGGATTTATTAAAACATGCAAAATGTGAAAGTAATAAAGAAATCAATTTTGTATAGTCCACATTACACGCTGTAATGATAACAAAATCAAATATCTTTTCTTTAACAACTTTCATAACATCTATTTAACGTTTGTTAGATACTGGTCTAAAATAAAGTATCACCTGTCTTTAGTTTAAACCCTTTGATTAAAGTTTACCATTTTAATCAAAGTGATAACCAAAAATACAAGTTTGTTTACACGATCTACTTGTATCTGCTAATTATTGTTCTGCAAACACCTTATAAAAACAATAACTAGACTTTTATCATATTTCATGAACTCGGAGACCTGGACTAACTTCCAGTTCCTGAATATGTAAGACTGCAACTTTCCTTAGTTGCTGTGTAGATGAATGATTTCTACCTGAAATCAGATTCCATTTGCAATCTTGGCAAATCTACTGGAATCCTATATTTTAATCCAACACTATAATTATTGATTTCAAAGTCAGTCATGACCTTTGTTTCAAGGATTTTGAAACTTTTATCCTTTTAACTAAAAGGGTAAATTATATTTTATGAATTCTTATCCTACCTGGATTATGAATTCCGAGATATATCAATAATTGCATCTTTTATTCTTTATCTCAGACTAGATAGAGAATAAATTGGGCTCCCACTTGCTTATAAAAACTAACTATTACTCAAAATTTTACTATTGACTTTGTCAAGTCTTTGATTAGTCAATTCTAATTTTAAGTAATGAACTTTGAGAATTTCCCTTATGAAACTTAACTGGATTTGGTCAAATCCCAATTCCAGATCTTGGAATCATCTCAGTTTCATAAATACTGATATTAACGCTAGCTGAGTTAATGCCCTAAATTCTCTCCTTAAAACATTTGACTAATGAAGCTTGATCAAACTAGACTAGTTAATACTGAGAATTTCTTTCATAAAACTTATCTGGATTTGATTAAATCCTGATTCCAGAACTTGGAATCTTTCTAGTTTTATAAATACTGTTATTAACGCTATCTGAGTTAATATCTTAAATTCTCCTTTTAAATTTTGATCATAAAACAATTATTCATAAATGTTTTAATCTCAAAACACATTCCTGCAGAAACTCGTGTGTTTTGATAGTTTTTATACAAATCACTTCAATTTAATAGATTTTATTGAAGTAACTATAACAGGCAATAACTAGGATCATACAAACACTAAGCACAATCAGATATTTCAAAGTCAAGACCATAACTTTTGAAAATAAAACCATCGAATTATAAAAATATAATTATTCAAACATAAATCCCCAAAAACAACTGTTTTAAAATTATAAATTCAAAATGTCTTGACTTAAATCATCTTGTACTTTGATCCTCAGCAACCTTTGGGCATTTCACTTCTGACCTCCTGCAATAATCATTTTGCTCTAGGTATCAGTATACTTGTAAATCAACAAGTAAGAAGTGACAAAACAAAGCAGTCATAAATTTTCTGAGGTTTACATACCTGCTTCATGACGCTTAGGGCAGTTTTGCCTCCAATGACCGATCTCATTGCATATGAAGCAGCGATTCTCGGTCCTAGCTTTGTTTGGCTTAACTTTCTTGCCCTTGCCCTTGCCCTTGCCTTTCTTGGGTGCACTCTGGATGGCCTGGACTGGTCATTTTCCTTTACTGGTGCTAGCTTGCCCATTCTTCTTTTTAACCCCTCCGTCTTTCACCATCAAGACATCCTTGGTCTTGTTCTTGTTCCCCATATTCAGTTCAGCTGTATTTAGCATGGAGTGCAACTCTGCTATAGTTTTCTCCATGTTATTCATATTGTAATTGACTACGAAGGGCCTGTAGTCTTCTGACAGTGAATTGAGTATGGTGTCTGTTGCTAGCTGCAACGGAACAGGATGACCAAGCCTCTCCAGATGATCTAAGTGCCGTTTCATTTTCATGACATGGTCACTTACTGATGTCCCTCTTACCATCTTGCACTCATTGAATGCTTTGGTGGCATCGTAGCGTTCTGTACGAGCCTGAGTCTGAAACATGTCCCTTAGCTGGCAGATCATGTCGTAAGCATTTGTATTTATGAGCCCTGCTTGTAGATCTGGGCTCATAGTTGCTAACATCAGACAGGCGACATCAAGGAGATCATCCGAGTGCTTCTTGTGGGCATTTCTGGCAGCGGCCGGAGCGTTTGCCGGAGGTGCCTCCCCAAGTGGCTCTTCAAGCACATACCACTTTCTCTCATGTCTGAGCACAATCATCCGATTGCGCTCCCAGTCGAGAAAGTTAGGGCCGGTCAGTTTATCCTTTTCTAGGATAGATCGGAGGGAAAGATTATTAGTGCTGGTAACAGTGCTTGCCATCTACACAAAATAAAACTTTTGGTCTTAGCAACTGTAAATAGACTAATTTCCAATAAAATATCAATAAACCCTTAAATGATCAATTTATTGGACTAGGATCCTTATTTCATACGTCCTGATGTGCGTAATGTTCTTGCTCCACCAGACCCGTATTTATTTCGGTAGGTAAGGACTTTTACCAATCATATCTAACTGACATGACTCCTAGATCTTTTCGGGACCATGGCAACTACCTGTGCATGTTTTAGTCCCTCTTAGTGCTTTTTGGCCCGGTACCACCCGGTGAACTTTATAGTACCAAAACAGATCTCACCATTTTGGGAACCTGATCACTATACTCTGGCCGGTACCACCCGGAGATAATTCGCAGAGTTATGTAACCCCTTCAGCTTCAGTTTGAACACAGACGTTGAATGTGTGATCACTTACAACGCCTATGTACTTTACGCCGAAGGTGCCCCTAAATGGGTTGCACTACTGATCTATGATTTTTCGGGGTTTTGAAAAACTTTACTTCCAGGATTTTGAAAACTGATTGTTATAAAGGCTACTTATGTTTTAAACTAACTGTTTCAAACATACTCGTAATTTTAAAACCAACTGTTCTAAAATTACTTGCTAATTAAAACTAACTGTTTTAACAGCACACCTAGTTGATTAAAAACTAACTGTTTTTGTCAACTTGCCTTTTATATAAAACAATCATCTATAGGTTTTTTAAATCAAAAACTATCGTTTTGAAAAGTTTAACGATACTAAAACCTATATTCCTTTTGTGATATAAACTAGTTTTAAAGTAACAACTCTATTTAAAACTATTAACATGCAGGATATCACAAATAATTAATCAACCATGCAATTAAACAATAATTAATCACATAGTACCTAATTATAGTTTTTGCCAACGTTTCCTAGGGACCAATAATGACCTATTCTACTAAAAACTTCAAAACTCGCGTAGCTCCCACTGGCCTCGCCATGTTTTGTTAGTACTCCGGTAGTGATGAAGTAGCTCCCACTGGCCTCGTCATCCCGAAAGAATAAAACAAATTTCTATCCTAAGGTCATTATTACATAAGGGGTTGTAAATGGCACGCAGGCCTCCCCGTGAATATGTCAAGGGTCTAGGTTGGCAAAATACTATAATAGATATATATGTAAAATCAAACTGAAATCCATATATCGAGCTCAAACAATTACGTAAATATATATGCTATATAATAAAAGCAATCTTATAATTACGAGCAATAAACCTGGATCCGTTAAAATTATCTTGTCTCAAATATCGTAAAACTTGGTTTTATAACTGATTCAAAAAAAAAAAAAACTGTTTTATGAACCCAAATGTTTTTGGTTGGAAAAATGGTTTTTACTTGGAATTGAGGTTTATAAACAATAAATCCTACTTTACAAAAACCATTTTATCTAAAACAATCCAATTACCCAGAAATTATATCAAACGGGTTTTATTGATCCAATTTTATAATACTGGCCCTTAGTGTTTTAATTAAATAGTAAAAACATAAAATTAGGCCTATTTAACAAACCGGTGAAGAAAAAAAGATTTTATAAAATTGCTTATCAAACCGGATAATTTAGTCCAACTGGTTAAAACAAATTTTATTTGATAAATAAATTCAGATAAAACTTAAAACCAAAACGAACCCTTATTGGGCCATAACTTGGTCCAAAGAACTGGGCTTTTGGGCCTGATAACTGAACTAGGCCCAAAAACGGAAAAACCCTAGGTACAATCCGCGGTCAAGAACCGCCGCCTACCACCATCGTCTTGGTGGCTCGATGATGGCTAACACCACTCGCCGCCACCAGCCACCATTCAACCATCGCTACCGACGCCATCAAGATTGGTGGTTTGGTGCGATTCGACTACCGCACGGCCCCACCGTCTTGGCGGTCCGGCTGCATTTGGTTGATTTTCCGGTACCGCCACCACGACGCTGTGGTGCGGTTGTAGCCACCACCGATCACCGCAAAAGGCTGTCACCACCACGCTGGTGGTGTAGACGTGGTCTATCCACAATCCGGCTACGGCCGAACGTGGTGCGGGTCTTGATCGAATGCGACACGGCTATCGTGCGATACCGTCGATCACTACCAATACACCGCCATCCATCACCGCGTTTGCGGTTTTCTGGTGGTTTGCGGTGAACCGATCTCGGTTCGCGGTGTAACTCGGCCAAGGCCGAGTAATGCCATACGGCCGCCACCGCCTCTCCTTCCACCAGATTGTGGCTTATGGAGGTGGTGTGGATTTGATTCCAGCCGGTGATCAAAGTATCACCGCCGTTACTCGGCGATTGAACAATTATCACCACCGCCTTGGCGTGGCCTTAGGGCAGCCGGCGGTTGGCCTTCATGGCTAGATTTGATGACAACGGCCAAAGCCGCTGCCACCAAGGTCGTTGATTTCGGCCACCATCACCACCGCACACCTCCTGCCACCGTCGTCTACCGCCTTCTGCCACCAAGCTGGTGGTTTGGTTTGGTAGTCACGAGATCGCCGCCACCACCTCTCTGGTGGTTTGGCTAGGCGTCCGTCGCCCCTTGATGCGGTTTGGCCGATGACTGATTGTTTTCCGGCGAATTGAATAAAACCCACTATCACCGCCTACCGACGGCGATTACAACCGACGTCTCCACCACTGTGGTGTGTTCGGTTCGGTCACAGCAGCCAGAAGCCGCCACCGCTATGCGCGGTGCGGCCATCGATCGTGCGAGCAGCAACAGCCGCCGCCGATACCACCAGGCTGGTGGTCTTGGCCGGTGTTTGGGTCGACAACCAACGCCGGCGATCGGCCTGGTGGCCTAGACATCGCCGATCATTAATTAGGGTTTACACGAAAAAGACAATAACGATACAATCGAATTTTCATCTGGAAAAATCAAATTTTTTAAAGAACTAGATACACAAGAGATAGATTTTAACTGTTGGGTGCAAAATCGGATTGTATCCGAGATCACAAGATGGTGCTAAAAGTGAAGACAAAGGCAAAGTCAATTTGGTCAAAGAAGTCAAACCTTGCTTTATAGTTTTAGTCCTTTTATATGTACTTTGTAATAGATTTGTAATAATAGGGTAGTTTGTGTAATTCTTGTAAACCTTGAGGGTTTAGATGTTTGGGTATAAATACCCAAAGTGAGTTAGTTTGGTAGTTGTGACATGCATACGTATCATTGTGAAATTGAGAGTGAATTGAGAGTTATAGTTCTTAAGTGTGTGTGTTCTTGGTGTGGATAGTGTGTGTAATCAATTCATCAAGAATCAATGACATATGGCTTTCAAATCATTCTCTACTTGATTGCATGTTGATTAGAACTTGAATCTGGAACAACAAGTGGTATCAGAGCTGGAAATTCATTGAATTTGGTATGATTTCTTAAGCTTTTTGTGTTTTTTTGAAAATGGAGGTTTGAGTTTTGATGTTCTTCATTTGATCATGATTTGGATCTAAATGTGATTGTTTGTGGTTAAAATGATGTTTTTACTGTGTTAGGAAGTGATTTAGAGTCAAAATTTGGTGATTTGAGCAGTAATTTTTGAGTTTTTTTACCTTCTGCTCGGTTTTTTCTCGTTTTTCCGAATTCTGTTCATATTTTCCGAATTGGAATATTCAAAAATTCCGAATCGGAAAATATCAGTTTTCCGAATCGGATTTTTGAAATTTTCCGAATCGGAAAATTTTTTGGATTCGGAAATTGTGTTCGAAGTTAGTTATACTCATTTTCCGACTTGGTATTAGTCAAATTCCGATTCGGAAAACATCATTTTCCGATTCGGAAATTGCCCAAATACCAACTCGAAATTTTTCTCGGAACTCTATTAATCTTGTTTTTCCGATTCGGAAAACAACATTTTCCGATTCGGAAAATTGAAAATTCCGAATCGGAATATAGTGTTTTCCGAATCGGATTAGTTTAAGCAAAAAAAAAAAAAAAAGTTCAGTAGACTTCTTAGCTGGAAGCGTTTTTCGGGCGTTTTTTCACGTTAACTTTCTTAGACTTCTTATCTGATTTTACGGTGAAAAAGTTCAGTCATTTTTAAGGTCATTTTTTCCCGAAAATTGCCGGTTTTTCCGAGATTTTGGTGATTTCCGAGAGGTTGCATTTTTGGACTAAGATTTCAATTTCGCGGTCAAAATCAACTTTCAAATTTTTGAAAAATATTTTTTCTCGGGATTTCACTAATCACCGGTTGACTTTTTAGTTGACTTTTTGACTTTTATCACTAACCTTATCTTTGATCAAAAGAATTGTTCCGATTTGCATACCTCCAGCAGTTCAGAAGAATTCTATCAGTTTCAGTGAATTATCGATCATTTTCAAGTTCTATTTTGGTCAAAATGACAGATTCAGATGTTAATCATAGGTTATGGAAGAATTATATGACATACAGTCATCGTGTCTTTGAGCTAAACCAGGAAAATCTAAAGTTGAGTTCTGACAAATCTTTGTTAGAAATGAAGATTGTGGATTTACAGAAGTTATTACAGAATGAAAAAGGGCAAGAATCGGAGAATTCAGAATTGTCAAAATAGATAACTGAGCTTCAGCAAACTTTATCTATATCAAATGCTGAAAATGCTGATCTTCTTATTAAAGTTACTGATCTTGAAGAGTCACTTTCTAATGAAAGAAGTTTAATTACAAGCTTGAAAATTGATTTGCAAAATGAGCATGATGAAATGTTAAAACATTCTTTTGGAAATGCTCAAAACTTAAAACTTGTAACTTCTTTAAGGAAAGAAAATGAATGTTTGCAAAAGAAAGTTCATGAATTAGATGAAGATAAGAAAGTTGTTGAGAACAAACTTATATCTTCTCATTCGAGAGTGATAGAACTTTCAAACCAAGTAAATGATTTTGAGAAAATCGTGATCATCGAGAGAAGTAACTTTGAGAAAGAAAGACGAGCTTTTGAAACTAAGATTGGTGAACTTTCTTTGAAGATATCAGTTTTTGATGAGCAAAAAGAAACAAGATTTTCAAAGAGTTTTCTGAATCAACATGTTATGTTAATTGTTGTTATGATGATGATGATTCCAACTCTTATGATGGAATGAATGTTTTTGATTCTCTTGAGTCTTGTACCGATTCTTGTACCAACAAGAAGAATGTTGTGGATAGTGAGTTGGTTAAGATTGAAAAGATGTTACAAGATGAAAGAAAGGTTTTTGAAGAAGAAAGAAAGGTTTTTGAGAAAGAGAGAAAATCTTTTGAGTTGAAAAGTGATAAACTTTCGAAGAAGATTTCTGATTTAGAGAGACAAATTGTGGATGAAAGAAAAGATTTTGAGAAAAAGAAGAATGTTCTTGAAAGTAAGAAGAAAGGTTTGAAGAAAAAGAATGTTCGTATTGAAAAAGATAGATGTGTTGAGTTTGAGTTTGAGGAAGAGAGTAAAGATTTTGAGAAAGAAAGAAAATCTTTTGAAGAAAAGAGTGTTCTGTTTAGGAAAAAGATTGCTAATTTAGAAGTGCAACTTTCGGATGAAAGAAGTGCTTTTAAAAGAAAAGAACACCTTTTAAAGTGTGAGATAAAAGGTTTTGAGCAACTGATTGCTGAACTAAAGAAAACAACCTTTGAGAAAAAGGATTTTGAAGAGGAAAAGAGGGTTTTTGAGACAGAAGTAAGGAAGCTTACATTAAGATTATCTGAATTGTCTTCTGATATCATGAAAGAACAGATTATGAGTTCTAATCTGAAAAAGAAGCTTAATGAAACAGTTGAAGAAAAGAATCTTTTATCTGCAATGGTGAAAGATCTTGAAGATATTGTTTTTAAAGTCAATTTGAATGAACCAAAGAGTCCCGATGTTATAGTACAATCACCATATGTTGATTATGCTGATTCTGAGTGTTCATTCAAAACTGCTCCAAGTTCTATTCATGCAGATGTTTCTTCAACAAAAAGTTTTACACCAACTAATCAGATTCGTCCTTCTAATCTTTTCTATAATCATCAGATTGATGGTTCAGGTAAGAATCATTCAAAGAAAGGTAAGTTTGTTTGGAAAGTTAAAGGGTCTACACCAAATGTAGCTAAGCCAAAGTTATTTGTTCCTAAACAAAATGTTCAAAAGAACAATGGTTTTAAAGCTAAATCTTTTGTTAAATCTGATCCAATTTACTCTGTAAATCATATGATCAGATTCTCTCAAAAGAAAATATGTTGTTCTTATTGTGGAACAAATAAGTTTGTTCGAAAAGAAAAGTCGGAAAGTTGGTATGGTACTTATAGTATTCCAAATTATAAACCAACTTCTTTTAACAAAAGAGGATTCACTTTCAAGTGGATACCAAAATCTGTATGATTTTGTTTTTGCAGGTCCCCATATTATCATATGCATTATTCAAGGGGGAGAATCTGCAATAAAGTGGCTTCTGAATACAACAGTTCAGAACCCGTTCTTCAATGAACAAGTGGTTCCTAAATATATCAGTTTAGGACCCGAATTTCAATGTGTTGTGGCTTCTAAATAAATCAGTTTAGGACCCGTTCCTCAATGTGCAAGTGGCTCTTGAATACATTAGTTCAAGACCCGGTCTTCAACGGTCTTAAATGGTCTTCAAGGTATTATTCTTACTTTGAGGAAGAGCTTTAAATGAAAATAATTGATTATCCATTTGAGGGGGAGTACATAAAAGAGATATTCTTTTTAGGGGGAGTGTTCAAATAAGCTTTCATGCTTACATATCTGAAAGACGAACAACTTTCAGATATGAAAATTGGTTTTTAAATGTTCAAACTCACTTCTCGATTCTCACATGTTTTTTTTCGAATTAGAAGTGTGATTTTAAATGTTTTCATATCATGATGAGTTGACGGATATTTTCTAACCGTGTGTTTCCAAAGTTTAATACTTGCGTATTATCTTTTCATATACTTTTCAAGTATTCATACACACCGGTTTAGCTTCTTTTGACTTAATTATTACCACGTCTCTATATGACCCTATTTTTCGGTGGTAATACACTCGCTTGATATCTTCCTATTTGTACTTCATCGTGTTGGGTGCAAAATCGGATTGTATCCGAGATCACAAGTTGGTGCACGAAGTGAAGACAAAGGCAAAGTCAAAGTCAAAGTTTAAAGTCAAAGTTAGTTGTTTGTTTACTTGCTTTAAATGTACTTTGTAATAGTTTTACTTTCTTAGGGTAGAATGTGTAAATGTTCTATAGTGTAAGGGGTGTTAATGTTTGGGTATAAATACCCAAAGTGAGTTAGTTTGTTGGGGGTGACATGCATACGTATCATTGTGTAAATTGAGAGTGAAGAGAGAAAGTTAGTTCTTAAGTGTGTGTGTTCTTGGTGTGGATAGTGTGTGTAATCAATTCATCAAGAATCAATGACATATGGCTTTCAAATCATTCTCTATTTGTTTGCATGTTGATTAGAGCTTGAATCTGGAACAACAAGTGGTATCAGAGCTGGAAATTCACTTGAATTTGGTATGATTTCTTGACTTTTTTATGTTTTTTTGAAAATGGAGGTTTGAATTTTGATGTTCTTCATTTGATCATGATTTGGATCTGAATTTGATTATTTGTGGTTAATATGATGTTTTTACAGTGTTTAGGAGTGATTTAGAGTCAAAATTTGGTGATTTGAGCAGTAATTTTTTGAGTTTTTTTTACCTTCTGCTCGGTTTTTGTTCGGTTTTCCGAACTGGTGTTCATATTTTCCGAATTGGAATATTCATAAATTCCGAATCGGAAAATACAAGTTTTCCGAATCGGAAAATTTTTGAAATTTTCCGAATCGGAAAATTTTTTGGACTCGTTTTGTTGTTTGGATCTGATCTTACTCGTTTTCCGACTTGGTATTAGTCAAACTCCGATTCGGAAAACATCATTTTCCGATTCGGAATTTGCCCAAATACCAACTCGATATTTTTCTCGGAACTCTATCTGACTTGTTTTTCCGATTCGGAAAACAACATTTTCCGATTCGGAAAATTGCAAAATCCGAATCGGAGTTTAGTGTTTTCCGAATCGGATTGTTTTAAGAGTTAAAAAAAAAAAAAAAAAAAAAGTTCAGTCATTTTTAAGAAGGTCATTTTTTTCAAATTATAAACCAACTTCTTTTAACAAAAGAGGATCCACTTTCAAGTGGATACCAAAATCTGTATGATTTTGTTTTTGCAGGTTCCCATATTTTCAATGCATTATTCAAGGGGGAGTTTCTGCAATGACAGATGGTTCTTAAATATATCAGTTTAGGACCCGGATTTCAATGTATTGTGGCTTCTGAATACAACAGTTCAGAACCCGATTCTCAATGTGCAAGTGGCTCTTGAATAAAACAGTTCAAGACCCGATCATCATTGTATACTTCAAGGTACTATTCTTACTTTGAGGGGGAGTTTTAAATAGAAATAATTGGTTATCCATTTGAGGGGGAGTACTTAAAAAGAGATATTATTTTTAGGGGGAGTGTTATAATATGCTTTAATGCTTACATATTTGAAAGATGAACAACTTTCAGATATGAAAAATGTTTTTAAATGTTCAAACTCACTTCTCGATTCTCAAACGTTTTTTTCGAATTAGAAGTGTGATTTTTCATGTTTTCATATCATGATGAGTTGACGGATATTTTCTAACCGTGTGTTTCCAAAGATTAATACTTGCGTATTATCTTTTCATATACTTTTCAAGTATTCATACACACCGGTTTAGCTTCTTTTGTCTTGTTATTACCATGTCTCTATATGACTATATTTTTCGGTGGTAATACGCTCGCTTGATATTTCTTCATTGTACTTCATCGTTTATTTGATCAGATACGTTCTTCATTACTATATCTATATCTTGATCGTATAGATAACATTCATTCATTTTTTTTACCAAAGCTTTTCAAGAACATATCTCACTTCATATGCTGAATCAGTTTTCTCAAACAAGCTTACATCATTCATGTTATCATGTCATCTACTTGTTTGAAGAAATTCTTATGCTACTATATTGTTTATATATATTTGTTCGAGCATGTTTCATATTGGCTCATTGATTCACTCGTTGAATCATTGTACTTTCATGTTTAGGAAACTTATTTCATGGGATGTGTGAGCTTAACAGAACTTCTATGGATTTCCAGAACCGGCAATCCTACCCAAGAAGTTATCCTTGAGAAATGAGTGAGGGGTCTACATCAAAGAGTGGGGGAGATAACTCAGGTGGTCGAGTTATTCTCATAGTGATTGAGCGAAAAAATGTGATATGAGAGTTTGGTTAGAAGTGAGGATGCTTAAAAGAATTGGAGGGTGTGAGAACAGAGTTAAAAGAAACATAAAACTCTGCACCAACCTTTTCTAAGCCGGGCAACCACATAATCTATTGGTTCACATTCTTTGGTGACCGATATTGAAACAAGGCATAGCCCAATGCCGACTCTCGTTTTTACCCCACTAGCTACTCATTTCCTTCTTAACAAGGAGATGTTTCATTTATCACGGGGACGCAGCACATAATCTATCAGGTTTTCATTTGGAAAATCGATATTGAAACAGAAGGAAGCCGCCCTGCCTTCGAACTTCATTTCTACACATCGAGTCGTGAAATGTTTTCACATTTTGAGCCTTATGAAAGCACTTGATGCTATTTTCTTTCATCACAAATACACACAAGGAATTTGTTTCTTTGTCGGAACGTTCATAGGAATACTTTTAGTATTTGCGATGATTGAACGGAAGCCCTGGGGAGTGATCATCACTAAAGCTCCTTATATAGTGCATTTGTTGTACTGAGTTGCTTTGTGCTTCTCACAGGCATTCCAACTGATTCATGTGTTGTTTCAGGATTTTCCCACTTCAAATCTGAATTTGAAAAGATTCGGATTACTTTTTGGAATTGACGGTATTTCATTGGAGTAACAAAGGGATTCTGGAGTAACAAGGGGGAGATGGTTATGTGAGATAGTTTTTGATATCTATGGTGGTACTTTGACATGTTTGTATCTTTACGAGCCGAGTTGTTCTGATCATACATTTCTATATAGTTTTGATGATTATTTCATATTTCATCAATAAGGGGGAGATGGTTTAGAAATGTAAAGTAGAGAAATGTCTTGAAGATATTTTGGGGAGATGGTTACGAAATGTCAAGTCAAAAAGAAGATATGACAAGAGATGCTTGCAAGAGATGTTTGAAGCTTGGTGATTATTTGAAGATATCTCGATTCGTTAAAGCTTCTTGTTTAGAGTTTGTTAAAGCTTCATGAAGATTTGGATGATTCTTGAAGATTATTACTGAAGCTTATTGTTCAAGGAAGCTTATCGTTGATGCTTAAAGTGTTGATGCGTTCTTGAAGACGTTTGCCTAATTCTTTTTGTGATCTCGAATCCAAAGGGGGAGATTGTTGGGTGCAAAATCGGATTGTATCCGAGATCACAAGTTGGTGCACGAAGTGAAGACAAAGGCAAAGTCAAAGTCAAAGTTTAAAGTCAAAGTTAGTTGTTTGTTTACTTGCTTTAAATGTACTTTGTAATAGTTTTACTTTCTTAGGGTAGAATGTGTAAATGTTCTATAGTGTAAGGGGTGTTAATGTTTGGGTATAAATACCCAAAGTGAGTTAGTTTGTTGGGGGTGACATGCATACGTATCATTGTGTAAATTGAGAGTGAAGAGAGAAAGTTAGTTCTTAAGTGTGTGTGTTCTTGGTGTGGATAGTGTGTGTAATCAATTCATCAAGAATCAATGACATATGGCTTTCAAATCATTCTCTATTTGTTTGCATGTTGATTAGAGCTTGAATCTGGAACAACACATCGTTTAATTGATCAGATACGTTCTTCATTGCTATATCTATATCTTGATCGTATAGATAACATTTATTCATTTTGTGTACACCAAAGATTTTCAAGAACATATCTCACATCATATGATGAATCAGTTTTCTCAAACAAGTTTATATTATTCATGTTCTTCATTTCATATACTTGTTGGCAGAAATTCTTATGCTCCTATATTCTTCATATTGGCTCCTTGATTCACCCGTTGAATCATTGTACTTTCATGTTTAGGAAACTTATTTCACGGGATGTGTGAGCTTAATAAAACTTCTATGGATTTCCAGAACCGGCAATCCTACCCAAGAAGTTATCCTTGAGAAATGAGTGAGGGGTCTACATCAAAGAGTGGGGGAGATAACTCAGGTGGTCGAGTTATTCTCATAGTGCTTGAGCGGAAAAATGTTATATGAGAGATTGGTTAGAAGTGAGGATGCTTAAAGGAATTGGAGGGTGTGAGAACAGAGTTAAAAGAAAAATAAAACTCTGCACCAACCTTTTCTAAGCCGGGCAACCACATCATCTATTGGTTCACATTCTTTGGTGACCGATATTGAAATAAGGCAAAGCCCAATGCCGACTCTCGTTTTTACCCCACTAGCTACTCATTTCCTTCTTAACAAGGAGATGTTTCATTTCATCACGGGGATGCAGCACATAATCTATCAGGTTTTCATTTGGAAAATCGATATTGAAACAGAAGGAAGCTGCCCTGCCTTCGAACTTCATTTCTACACATCGAGTCGTGAATTGTTTTCACATTTTGAGCCTTATGAAAGCACATGATGCTATTTTCTTTCATCACAAATACACACAAGGAATTTGTTTCTTTGTCGGAACGTTCATAGGAATACTTTTAGTGTTTGCGATGATTGAACGGAAGCCCTGGGGAGTGATCATCACTAAAGCTCTTTATATAGTGCATTTGTTGTACTGAGTTGCTTTGTGCTTCTCACAGGCATTCCAACTGATTCATGTGTTGTTTCAGGATTTGCCCACTTAAATCTGAATTTGAAAAGATTCGGATTACTATATGGAATTGACGGTATTTCTTTGGAGTTAAAAGGGGAATTCTGGAGTAACAAGGAGGCGATGGTTATGTGAGATGGTTTTTGATATCTATGGTGGTTTGTTCATATGTTTGTATCTTTCAGAGACGAGTTGTTCTGATCTTACATTTCTATAGATTTTGATGATTATTTCATATTTCATCAAAAGGGGGAGATGGTTTAGAAATGTAAAGTAGAGAAATGCTTTGAAGATACTTTGGGGAGATGGTTCCGAAATGTCAAATCAAAGAGAAGATTACGAGATATGACAAGAGATGTTCGCGAGAGATGTTTGAAGATTTTGATGATTATTTGAAGATATCTTGTTCGTTAAAGCTTCTTGTTCAAAGTTTGTTAAAGTTTCATGAAGATTTGGATGATTCGTGAAGATTATTACGGAAGCTTATCGTTCAAGGAAGCTTATCGTTGATGCTTAAAGTGTTGATGCTTTCTTGAAGACGTTTGCCTAATTCTTTTTGTGATCTCGAATCCAAAGGGGGAGATTGTTGGGTGCAAAATCGGATTGTATCCGAGATCACAAGATGGTGCTAAAAGTGAAGACAAAGGCAAAGTCAATTTGGTCAAAGAAGTCAAACCTTGCTTTATAGTTTTAGTCCTTTTATATGTACTTTGTAATAGATTTGTAATAATAGGGTAGTTTGTGTAATTCTTGTAAACCTTGAGGGTTTAGATGTTTGGGTATAAATACCCAAAGTGAGTTAGTTTGGTAGTTGTGACATGCATACGTATCATTGTGAAATTGAGAGTGAATTGAGAGTTATAGTTCTTAAGTGTGTGTGTTCTTGGTGTGGATAGTGTGTGTAATCAATTCATCAAGAATCAATGACATATGGCTTTCAAATCATTCTCTACTTGATTGCATGTTGATTAGAACTTGAATCTGGAACAACATTAACGGATCACATAAACAGGTAAACTGATATGAACAGCTAAAAAAACTAAAACGATTAGTAACAATGGCTCTGATACCACTGTTGGGTTTTTATGGGTATCCTCGGATCAAACTGACTCGAGGATTAATACAGATTTAACGAACCTCGCTGGTTTGATAAATCACACAGGTTAATCAAACTGATAAAACCTACGCGATCAAAAACACGCTGTTTTCGATCTTATTCGTGCGGAAGCGATAAAAACTAAAAACCCATTATTAGCCTAATGATCTTTAATCGTTTATAGTTCTAAACCTAATAGTTTAGGTTAGATCAATTTACCTGGATTGCTTGATGATAGTCCACCGGTGATCGACCAACGAACGTCCTTCTAGTTGAACTGTTATGAAAACCCGAACAACAAAAACTGGAATCCGACCTGGGGGGGGGGGTCGGTCGCCGGTTGGAGAGAGGGAGAGAGAGGAGGGAAACTTAAACTGATTTTTTGCTTAAAACTTAGATTTTTCCTTAACCCATAAGCCTTATTTATATGGAGGAAAAATACAGTTTGTAAAAGATTCAGTTTCCTTTTATAATTATCTCTAATCTCTTTTCCTTTTTAAATAGCTGGAAAAGAATTTGCATACGATAATTATAATATATATATTTATCTAATATATATATATATATATATATAAAACCTTATTAATTAACTTATTATATATTTATTTATCTAATAAATATATAATATCAATAACCCTCCAACTTTGGTAATTCTGACTGTAATTACCCAATAGATTTATAATACACTATTATAAATCCTAACTCTCCATTTCGGGGTTTCATCTAACTTGTTCGACTTATAGGTCCTCACAGGTGTGACCCTCAAGTGTCTCGTAACATTGGATATATAATCACTTGGTTTGTCAACTCTGCACATAATTCCTAACAAGAACGACTTCCAATTCACCGAATTCCAAATCGCCGACAACCAATTCCGACTTCCAATTTGCCAATTCTTAATCGTCCAACTTCCAATTTGCAGTTTGGATGAAAAAAATTTGATTAATAGTAGCTAATCAAATTAACAAATTAAGAGTCGGCGATCCAATTCCTTCTTCCAATTCCCAAAGTTATAACTTTTTGGTTGAATAATCCAATGCCTACTTCCAATTCGCAGTAGCTAACTTTTTGGTTGAAAAAAATTTGATTTACAGTAGCTAATTTTGAGTTTCAAAAAATTTGAGAAGCCATGGAACTTTTTGGTTAACAGTAGCTAATTTTGAGTTTCAAAAAATTTGAGAAGCCATAGAACTTTTTGGTTAACAATTAGCTAATTTTGAGTTTCAAAAATTTGGACAGTAGCTTTGAGAAATTTTGATTGTATAAAATTTTGGTTGAAAGCCACAACTCATTTCATCAACAACAGTAGCATATATTCCTATGAATGACAAAAAGACAATAGTCCAAAGATGTATGTAAGTATTCCACCAAATGGTTACCAAAGTTATACTACAATCCAAAATGATAAAAAAATCAATCTTTTAACAACACTACAATCCAAGATTTGTCACCAGTTGTATCCTTATAGATGACAAAAAAAAAATCAACCTTTTAACAGTAGCTTTGAGATAGTCTAAAAAGCCAAAAAGACAACATTACACACTATAATCCAACTCCTCAAATATTCCACCAAATAAATGACAAATAGAACCAAAACACCATTTTTATAGATGAAAAATAGAACCAAAAAGCCATTGTTGCATAACCAAATCAAAACACCAATTCAGAGTTAAGCAATTCAAACCACAAAGTTCTAATTCATTACATAACCAAATCTAAACTAGACTTGCGCCTTTGACCTTTTATTGGTCGAACCTTGAGATGTGTTATTATCAAGTGGTGCCGAATTTTTGCAAGTCCGTTCATGATGTCCATACATACCACAACGTCGACACTTATGTTTTCTTTTAGGCTCATCAGGTGGTACGATTCTGTTCTTTTTTGGTCGTCCGGGTGGACGTTTGATAATAGGTGGACAAATTTTCTCGCTTGTTTCCATATGCTCCCATTCATCTTTCCCGGGCATTGGAGCAATTTCTAAGGCATAAGCCTCTTTAAAACTTGCGATTGTGAAATAAGGATCAACGTATTTATCCCAATTAGTCTCCCTCGTGAAAGCAATAAAAGCCGCCGCATGCACACATGGAATACCTTTGACTTGCCAAACTCGACAAGTACACTTTTTCTCGTCAAGTAGAACCTCCCAACGTTTGTCTTTGCATTTGACTTCCGCTCGATTGTCACCACTTCTAATAACTTCATATTCACCCAAGTTCTACGCGAAAAAAGAGAAAACACAATCCATAAGCAAAAAAATTCTTTATAATTCAAATGAAAAAGACAAATTATAGTTATATCTAGTACAACTTGCCTTAGATATTCTCTTGAGATATTTACTTGCATTCGGAACTAATGCACCCCTCCATTTGCTTACAATCCTTTTTTTCTTGTCAAATCGTTCCATAAGATTTTCTCTTATGCCATCAAGGAGATCAATCACCCGCTTATAACGCAATTCACCAATCCAAGAGTTGAAAGTTTTCGAGATATTGTTAGTAATGTAGTCACACCTGACTTCGGTGCCAAACTTGCTTCTACTCCAAATCTTCTTATGGTTCTCATTCAAATACGCAATTGCTTCTCCACGTACACTAGCAATCTCGTTTAATAACCTATCATGCTTACTAATATTGTAGGTATTTGCAGCACCCCACAATTTGAGCATGAAAAAATCACCACGAAAGTGTTTCTTGAAGTTGCTATATAGGTGCCTCATGTATTCTCGATGCTCAACATTAGGATAAACTTGTGTGATTGCTACCTCCAACCCCTTTCTGCATGTCTGAGGATATAACAAGACCATGTGGTGTACCAATTGCTTTCTTTAGTGACTCAAGAAACCAAGTCCAAGATTTTGCGTTCTCCGATTCAAGCACACCATATGCTACCGGAAACATGCCGTTGTTACCATCAATACTTGTGGCGGCGGCTAGCACTCCATTGAACCTCCCTTTCAAATGACAAGCATCAAGCCCAATGTAAGGACGACAACCATGAATGAACCCTTTGAAGCAAGCTGATAGTGATACAAAAAATCGCAGAAAATGTTTCTTGTCACTCTTTGTCTCGAAATCAATTTCAACTACACTTCCAAGGTTTCTTTTTCGTATTTCCTCTTTAAAATCATCAATCTTTAAGAAAGAGTCATCCCAGTTGCCATACATATCATTGTAAGCTTGTTCTTTTCCTCTAAAGACTCTCATATATGGAACATCAACATTGTAGTTTCTCATAAGCCATCTTCTGAGCTCGGCACATGAGACATCCCCATCAGATTTGAGCTTATCCGTCACTACTTCAGCAATCCATCCTTGAGTGGCGTGCTTATTACCACACTTGTTGCTTCGAGTGCATGAATGTGTATCCACAAATTTCTTAACCTACAAAAAATGTATAATAAGCACACAATTGTGTTAACAAAACAATCATGTTAAAAATGTATATACTTACTTCAAAAGTAATTCCGTCTTGAGTAAGAGAAGCATGAATTCTCCATGCACACTTTTTATCGTCACAACAAGCCGTAAGTCGCGTGAGGTCACTTTTCTCAATTACATACTCAAACTCATTTGTCAATGCATAATGGTTTAAAGCTCTTCTAAAAGAAACCACGTTTGGAAACTTTGAGTTTACTTTCATTGTTGGACCTTTCCTGTTCTTGCTATATCCAACACTGTAACGCCCCAAAACCCAAACAGTGCAAATAAAGCATATCAATCAAATCCCAGTGATCTAAGTTCTCAATATCATAATACTAATTCAAAAGTAAATGGTTTAAGAGTGCATGCGGAACATCTCTCCACAGCTGAGATTTCTATTTAGGACAAAAGTATGACTTCTAGTCGGCAACGCTACTCTAGTCGACTACCTTCTCCTTGCCTCTGACAACTCTAGCTTTCCCTGAAAAGGTTTTTAGATTTGAAAACGAGGGTTAGACCGATAGGTCTAGTGAATTCCCTCAAAACAGTTTAAAACATAGTTCCGGCCCGCTGGCCGTAAAATCAGATATCTCAAATAACCAGGAAAGCATCATGAGTAATAAATTCGCAACAAAACAAACCGGATGGCCGGATCCCCCGGATACTCAATTAAGGAGTGACGGACGCAGTCCGTGCCTCGCACCATCCCAGAATCAACATTACGTGGCCGGATCTCCCCGATTCTCATTTAAGGAGTGACGGACGTGGTCCGTGCCTCACACCACTAACTCCCCAGGGATGTACGGTCCCATGGTACATATTACTCACGATGAAATTCCGAAACATTAAAACAACATGCATATGATGATCATCAATATAGCATTCACAACCATTTATAATTTCACAAAATCCCATTAACATCATCATCAAAACATTTGCAAATCGAATGGATACGTTTAAAAACAGTAAAAGCAATCCATTCATTTTCAGGCAAGGGAACTCACCTGAGCTTATCTCGCTGATTACTCTATCTATGAAGATAAATCACTATGGAAACACCCTATCCGAAAATAACCCTAATGACAAAACCTTCCAAAACTCGACTCGGAAAAGCACAAAATCCGATTCGGAAAACACACCGTTTTCCGATTCGGAAAACCTACCATTTTCCGATTCGGAAAATGGTAATTTCCGATTCGGAAAACCCGACTCATAATCCGCATTCTAAAAGTAACGAGGTCAAAATAACGACTTAACTAGCCAATTTCCCGATTCGGAAAACATAGGTTTCCAATCCGGGAAAGGCATGACGAAACAAAACACCTCAGAAAAACACCACATATTTTCCGATTCGGAAAACATAAATTCCGATTCGGAGAATATGATTTTCCGATTCGGAAAACATAGATTCCGATTCGGAAAATATGAATTCCGATTCGGAAAACGAGGACAGTCCCGGAAACAGCCTAAAATCGATCAAAATCGATTCTAACTTGATCCAAATGTATCCAAACTAATCCCAAAGCAATTATACACTCTTTATTAACAATCCTACACTTATCGGGCATCAAATCTTACCTTGGTGACGATTTCCCGACCTTGAAATGATGAAATGGCTTCAAGTTTTCTTCCAACACACACACTAACACACACTTAACAAAATTTCCCAAAAATGGCATAAATTAGGGTTTAAGGGTTTAAATACCTAGGGTTTTGGGCCAAGCCCATACCTAAAATGGTATAAGCCCATACCATTAAAAGTTTTCAAAAGTGACACCTTTAACCCAAAAATCTTCATATTCTCACAAGAAGGTCATTTGACCGAAACTTAACTTAATTAACTTCATCTAGCAATCTTGGTTATTACAAACACTTTCACTCTCGTCATTCAAAAACTCATATTCATCATCCGTACTGTGACGGCTATGATAGCTTTCTTCACTTGGACAATTTGAATTTGAATCGTTTCCATCATCACATTCCTCTATAAGTTCATCACCACTGTACAAAAATTTACTTGAATTCAACTAAGGAATTACATCACTAGATTAATGCATAAAATACGTAAAATAAATTGTAATACCTTTGTTGGACAAGTTTATCGGTTGTCACATAAATGGTTACTTCTGCTTCATCTTTGTACATGGTAAGCATTACCATGAAGTTCTCAGGAGAATCAAGTTGAATAAATGATTGCTCTTTTGCATTCTTGTCAAGAAAAAGTATTGATAAAACTTGATCACTCTTTGATGAGTAATGTTTCCTCACCTTTTCAACTAAATCGCTCATATTGTATGTACATGTTTCCATGTAGATACATTTCCGAAAGCCTAAACAATATACTTGCCTACATGAATTTCTTGCTAAACGAAAGAAGCCTCCATATTTCAATATAAGCTTGCAATTGGATGCTACTTGCCTTCAATTATGAAAACAAAATAGGAAAAAGAAACTGAAATTAAATAACCATTTAAATTCAATAACAAATATACATATGTTATAAATATCATACAAACTTACTCAATCATTGGCGATTGAACCATTATCTCCCATCTCGGTGTTGAATCGTCACCGATAGTCATATCAATGTCATCATCCATCTGAATTATATTACCTTTGAATCATAAGTTCGGATTACTTTATTCATATAAACCTAAAATGATTCTCATTCCCACATTCCAAAAAATTATTCAATAACTTGTTGGTTCTGTCATTAATATTGTAAAAGACAACAATCCAAGATGTTATGCAAAGCTAAATGATGTTGACCAAAGTAGGACTACAATCCAAGATTTTGACCAAAGTTAGACTACAATCCAAGATGTTTGACCAAAGTTAGACTACAATCCAAAATAGCAAAAGAATCAATCTTTTAACAGTAGCTAAAAGATAGTATAAAAGCCAAAAAGACAAACAATATTGCAATTATATTATCATTGACCAAAGTTAGACTACAATCCAAAATAGCAAAAGAATCAATCTTTTAACAGTAGCTAAAAGATAGTATAAAAGCCAAAAAGACAAACAATATTGCAATTATATTATCAAACTTTATCCAATATTCCCTTGATCAATGGTTTTTTTAGGTGCTATGGAAATCGACTTCCAAATTAATTTGTAAGTAGCTTTAACAAATTGATTTCTCAAAACCCATTGCAAAACCCATTACAAATTGATCACGTCGATAGCACCCAAAAAATAGAATTGGAGAAACAAAAAATCTAATTGGACAACAATAAGAATTGTAGAAATCGAATCTTACCTTGAAATCGAATAATAGAAATCGAATTTGAAGCAGAAATCGAATTGGAATCCTTGATTGTTGGAAGGTGTCGATTGAATACGAACCGTTCACTGGTTTTTGGAGGCCGGCGACTTGATTTGTTAATTGATTTTGTTATTTGATTTAGTTACTTGGTAATTGGAAGGGTAATTAGGTCAATTACTAATTAGATATAATTTAGGGATAATTATTAGTATTTTAAAATATTTAAAATATAATTAAATAGAGGAGAAGGATATATATGTGAGTTAATGAAGTTTAGAAGGACATAGACGTAATATCAAAGTTTACAATGACATATATGTAATATCTCAAGTTTTTAAGGACATAGATGAAATTTTCCCTTGTTTTTATTAGCAAAGAGTTGGGTTCACCGTGACTATTTAATAAAAACAAGAAAACGGATGCTAATGTACAGAATCATACATGGCTCGCCACTTAAGTCACATTTTTTGCCCTTAATGTATGATTTGTTGCTTTTCTTAAATAATTGGGGTTCCCGTTTAAACCCTCTTCTATTTGTGATACTTTACATGTATATACATATATATATATATATATACATTTAGGTAGCAAAAAACATCATATGAATTAGCACATAAAATCAAATGATGGATCGATGTGTATGTGTCATGATTACCGGGCCATCATCAGTTTTGCCATCGCCCTTAGCACCTCTCGCTTTTATATCGACAACAACAGCGTGGCTCCTGAAAACCATTGCTATAAGTAACAAACAACATATGGCTTTACCCATTTGTATTGAAGTAGGTTCTTATTATTTGGGCAAAGATTTTAGAGATGGTAAGGAAGAAGACGATTTATTGGAGAAATAGAGGTACCAAGATTCTTAAATCTAGGAACAATTTACCATATATTTTTAGGCCAACGTTTCAGATTGAAGAAGGCTAAGCCATATTTGTTTATATTTTATCTTGTAATTGTACTTGTATATATAGGTTTTAGTTTTTGATTATCTTGGAAACAACTTTTGTCCTTTAAGATATAAAAAAGAGTGAATTACACCAGTTCCTTGTGATTCGCTTAGATTTTGGATTCAGTTCTAAAACAAAGTATTTACATCCGTGGTCTCTAAGTTTTCATTTTCATAATGTTCATGATCCCTTTGTGTAAAAATGTTAGTTAAAAATAAAAATGAGGGACTAATTTGATTTTAAATAGACTCTAAGGACCAAAATTTTAATTTTCTCTAAGATTTAATTGATTTATTTTTGTTTTAACTTTCAACCAAAAATAATTTATATACTAAATAAAAAAATCAAACTTATTAAAGTAAATTAAATATTAAATAAATATTTTTATATTTACTTAGAAAATATTAAATTTATAAAATATTTTTAGTATCAAGTACAAAAAAACAAATGATATGTTCAAATTATAAGTATTTAGATGAATTTGCTATCAAATTTATAAAATATTTAGATAAAATCTCAAATTAGAAAAAATAAATGATATCAAGATAAATTCAAATATTTTTGTAGTTAGAAATTCAAATATTCGAGCAAAATTTAAAATTAAGTTAAATTAACATGAAAATATTAATATATGTTTAAATTATAAGTAATTCAAATAACAACAAAATAATATGAAAACAATGATATTAAAAAAAAAAAACAATGATCATAAAAAAAAAATTATGAAAAATTATTACAACACATTTAGGTTTGTATGGTACCAAATTTTTTTTAAGCATCCTAATAAACTAGTTTATAAGATTTAATTTACATAATCATAAAATAAAATGTGATTTTCTTTAAGCATTAGAATAAGTTTATAGGACGTTTTTGGACATCATAACAAGATTTTATACACTTATAATACAAAACGCCGGATTAAAATTTTTATATAACAATATTTAAAAAAATCTATAAAAACTAATATCTTATAAAAAAATGTTTAAATAAACAATGTTTTTATAACCTTAATATAAAATATTTGTTTTGTTGTTAGTTTAATTTTTTTATAATTTGACTATATGTTAATAAGTTTACCTAATTAAGCGAACTTAATTTCCTATTTTAATTTCTCAACTCAAAAGACATATAAATTTATCTTACTTTTTTATTTTGTTAAACTTGAATTTTTTTTTAAAATATAATTTTGATGAACTTATTAGTTTTTAAATAAGTTTTTTGATATTTATTTAACTTTTAATAAATTTAATTTTTAATTAGATATATATAATATTTTTAATAGAAAGTTAAAAGAAACCATGAATTAATTAAATCTTAGAGAAGATTACAATTTTGGTCCCCAAAGTTTATTTAAAAACAAGTTAGTCCTTCATAATTATTATTAACTAACATTGTAAAGTAGACAGACCATGAGTGTTATGAAAATAAAAATTATGGACTATCAGTGTAGATAATTTGTTTTAGGATCAAATTCAAAATTTGAAACCACAAAAACAACCAATGTAATACACTTTATAAAAAAAAGTTTACCTTATGTCTACCCCTCTAATACCCTAATTAAGTTTAGGTAGAATATAACAAAGTTAATTTGTTTGGTTACTTAAGTTTGGAATTTCAGTTGCATCAAGTTGTTAGGTTATTTAATTAAAACCACAAAAGAGATTTCTAAAACTTACGCTTAGGTTGGTTAACCTAAAAATGCCAAACATCTAAAATTTTATCTATTTTAATCGTTAAATTATACTAATCTATAATTTTGTTGAAAACTAATATCAACACTAATTATTTTATTTTGTTCCTATGATTTATTAAAAATTTTGATTTTTGTTCTTATGGTTTAAAGATTGCGGTTTTCGTTCCTATAATTTGTAATTTATTGCTATTTTCATTTTTTTGATTTATAGCTTATTGTGATATTGGTCCATGTGGTTTAAAATTCTTTACTACTTTACTCACTTATACTTTAAAAGTAGGAATTATTTTAGGGACAAAAATAGAGAAATTAGCCAACTTAGCCATCTCAAAAATAACTATTGGTCTCCTAACCAAATCCCTCAAAACCCCTTCTTTTGCGGAACCTCAATAAAAAGAAGAAAAAAAAAAAACTAAGGGGTTTTGAGGTTTCGCAAAATTTTGCTGAAGTAAGGGGGTTTTTTGCTGACTTTTGCTGAAGTAGGGGGGGATTTTGCTGACTTCTGCTGAAGTTAAAAAAAATCTTTTTATTGAGGTTCCGCAAAATAAGGGGTTTTGAGGGATTTTGCAGAACCTTTGCGGGATTTTGCTGAACCTCGTGGCCATGGAGTGCAAAGTGGTAAAGGGTTTGGTTAGGAGGCCAATAGTTATTTTTGAGATGGCTAAGTTGACTAATTTCCCACGAAAATAGCAATTAATTACAAATTATAGGGACAAAACAGAAATTTCTAAACCACAAGGACGAAAATTGAAATTTATAACAAACTACGGGGACTAAAATCAAAATTTACTCTATAAAGAAATGGTTGATACATATTGGATATCAATAACGACATCTGATCCTTTTTATTCAATGGTAATATTGTAAAACGTTATTCTTTCGATACTTAGGACCTGTTTGGTGATGGCTTAATGGACTTAATAACCCATATAGATTACTGAATAAGATGTATTTTGGTTGTGACTTAACTAGAAAGAAAGTAACTTATTCGCTCAGTTTTCTCTCATTTCTTCTATGCCTTAGTTGTGTAAAAGATGACCCCTACCCCTCCCGTAACACAAGACTTCCACTGTTTTTCACTGCCCTGCTTCACCTTCAAAAGATATGCTATATTTGATCTGTCCATATCCTCCCTTCTCGTGCCCTTCTTCCTTGTTGTAGAGATGTTGTTTAAGAATTTATATAGAGGCATCCCTCTCGACAGAGCATCTCATCGGAGTGGTTGAGGAATGCAATCATTAGAATGCCTGACCATCTCATCCCACACAACCCTCTCACTAGAAAATCTCCTCTCTACTCTTCTCATCTCGCTACGTCAGATGTCAGATCATCTCCATATCGTGCACCCTCTTCCGGGTGTCATTTCTAGGGATTTTATGGATGATTTTGCGTTTGATTTTAGGGATTTTAGAATTTGATTTCATGTTCTATAATTTTTCCTTTTCCTGGTTTGATTTCGAGCCCAAGTTCCGACGACCCTCCGATTGATGAGGTCGCTCTGTGAGCAGAGTACCAAAGGACAAAGGAAGTGTCGTCTTTTTGGGTTTGGCACGAGCCGAAATTCCCATTATGTTGTAACGAGGGAGTGTATATATCAGTAGCGGTTGGTCTGTATTCTCATCTAAAGGTATACACATCAATTATTTATACATCTTAATTGTCATAACTTAATCTTGGTAGCCAACAATTGTTGATTATGTGTCAAATGTCATATCATATAGGTAAATGAGTTGAGAGAGAATCTTCAAAGGATAGAAACGCAGTTAAAGCGCTATCAAGCAGAGTTAGAGCTTTAACGGAAATGCAAGGCAGATATGAAGGTAGAGCAGGCGTATGCAACCCAGTTAGCTGACTAGGTCGCGTTGACTTACCAACAAATGTTTCTACCATTTTTAACTCTCACCTTAATACAATATCATGTGTAATATTGAATCCAATTAGTATTTTCCTTTGCGTTTTTCATCCTCCCATTGAAAATCATCTCGTTTATTTAATTCCATATGACTCAGAAGTAAGTCGTAAGGATCATAGCCAACACTTTCTTGCTACAGTTTTGAAGGCTCAAATTCGACTTCTCTTAACCGTTAATGTCCTTTGAATAATCAAGTGATAACTAGCCACTTAATCACCTCTTATTTTTGTTCAGGGCTATTCTTTTGAATTCAATATCGGTTTTAGCCAGATACAACCCGAAATTACAAAAATGCAAAACACGAAGATTGTAGATATGTGTATTGAATTTCCAGAACATCCTAATCATTTAAATCGGGGCTTCATTGCATGAGATATGATTATAACTTCACAGTCTCACAAATCTGCCAACATCCTTTTTTTATTTCTTTTTTTCGTTATGTCATGTCGTGCTCACTTCAATTGACGCATGTAAGTTGAATTTACATATTAGGGATAAAATAGACAATTATACATATTCAAACATTTTTCACTTTACAAAATAAACAGTCTTACTGATTTAACTTTCATACTTCAGCACCTCCTTTTAAAAAAGAGAAATGAAATAATACTTTAGACTTCTACACCTCTTATATGAAGAAAAAAAAAGTTATAGGGTTGGTTGCAATTACAAACCACACAATTCTAACAGACTATACAAACCAATCATAGTCATTCATCTAGTCTTATAAATATTTTATTTCATTATGTTTCCTAATGTAAAGCTATAATCATAATGAATGAATATTATCTTTTCCATATATATTTCAGTCTAATTAATGAACCCTGGTAATTATCCATAAATATCACTATTATTTCGTAATATAATGGTTTATATATATATATATAGGGGTGGGTTCAAATGTGAACCACTTTTTGGTTGTGAACGTGAGGACAACCGAGAGCGCGACACGTGGCACATGACTAGGCGCCACGTCAGATCCACGACGGATGACTAGGCGCGATTCATGGGAGGGTATTGAATTAAAGAGGGGGACCACACTCAAAGTCGTCACGTGTCGCGCTCTCGGCTGTCCTCACGTTCACAACCAAAAGGTGGTTCACATTTGAACTTTCCTCTCTCTCTCTATATATATATATATATATATAGGGAGAGAGAGAGAGAGGAGAGAGAGAGAGAGATAAGGGGGTGTTCAAAGGAAAACCTCAAATAAACAGAAAATCGAGGAACACCCTCGTAACCCTCCATGGTATGCACAAGTTATTTACAATTTAAAAACAAACAAACCCTTAAAATTGGCAGTAGAATAAAACTGATCATAAAACAAACTTATTCTTTCGAATTCTCAGCTCTAGATTCGAGATCATTATATTGGTGTTGCATTACGCAACGATACGTGTCTACTATAGCAAAAACCAAGATTTACTTCTATTCCATTAAGTAGTTAGTTAAGTAATTCATATACACATAAAATATTCTAAAGACTACAAATATATAGAACTTGAAATATTTGAACTACAAATCTATAAGAAACCCACCACACTTTATTGGATAGAGTTGGGTTCCGGTGAAACCAAGCTGTTTCCGTAAGACCGGTGAGACCGACACTTTTTATATGAAACTTCACAGAAAAACACTGTGAGAAGGTTTAAAAAAGCGAACATTCAACGTAAAAACATACTAAAAACACTATCGAGGAAAAAAAAAATGAAACCTTCACACCTCAAAAAACTATAGAGGTAACAAATAAATCATTCGAACCTTCACCTCAAAAAACACCAGGAACGTAACATTTACAGTGTTTTTACGATGAATGTTCGGTTTTCTTTAACCTTCACAGTGTTTTGTTGTGAAGTTTCATGTAAAAAGTATTGGTATCACCGGTCTCACGGAAAATGTTTGGTCTTACTTGAATCTAAGTCTTAATGTATATCACGTTGCTATATGTGATGTGGGGCACCCGAACAAACTGGAGGGATATTTTTACCAATTACTTTGGGCTTGACGTTAGAACACTCAAAGATGGCAGCTCCTCCTTCTTTAGCTCCCTTGTATGTCAAGTTGATATCAGACACCTCTATGTTGTCGCATGGTATTCCTTGGCTACAAGCAATCTTCAAAGCCACCTTCGTTGCTGATGTACCCCTGATCTTCTTGAAGCTCACATTCGATATTTTCACTTTCGATGGAGCACCAGCTTTCTATTAATTAGTCATAAAACAATCCAAAAATAGTACTTCAACTGATCTATAATTATATATATATATATATATAGAGAGAGAGAAAGAAAGTTAGCTTTTTTGTTAACCATATATTTTGTATAAACCATGTTAACCAAAAATGGAGCAATAGGATTTCTTTTTTCTTTCTCACATGTAGAGCACCTTTCCATATTTTAGAAAGTAACTTCTATATTTTAGGAAGTAATTAAAAACGGTTAAATTAGGCAATTAATCTAAGTCATTGGTGTAAATGATCTACGGTGGTGGTTAATGGATAACACACTTAATGCAAAATGCACGGTAATTAGCAAACAAAAGGAACCCTAGAGTTGTGTGTGCGTGTGTGAACAATTAGTACGTAATATTGGTTTGATACCTTGCAATTTCTACTAGCGCAATATTCTTGATCGATCAATATGGGATTTCTGACGTTGTTCATGATGATATCATCGAAATGTATGTCGGTGGCCGTTCCTGGGGGAGAATTAGGCCAGGTCTTGATCCTGACTCCGTTGCTGGTTCCGGTGATGGTGAAGTTCTTGACCCAGATTCCTTGTACTGGTTTTTCATTTGCATATTTGCCCAAGCTTCCAATACTGATGCCATGGCCAAGTCCACATGTCAACTTCTCCAGGTGGACGTTCTTGCTTCCATCTCCAATAGAAACGCAATCATCACCGGTCTTTATGTTAGAATTCGTGATGTTGAGCCGGTTTACGTGCTTGATGTGAACTCCATCTGTGTTGTCGCTGTCAGCCGGTGCAACTGCTGTAATATGATCAAGGTTGGTGTTATCACAACCATGTAGGCTCATGTGAAAGAATTTGCTATTGAGAGATGTTACGTCTTTTAGCAATGAATTCTTGACCAAACTAAATCTGAGATTCTGAGATATGAATGAATGGAGAAATTAATTAACATCATCCCATATAATCAACAAGTTTAAAAGAAACACTAGCTACAACTTACGACCGGTAAATGGCAATTATCATTATCGCCGCATTTGGGATTCTTCCATGCTTCGTGGCCTTGGCCGTCAAAAGTACCACCAATCATAGTCAACCTATCGATACGCTCAAATAGTATCCATTCATCGGATTTGAACCTTGCAAGCTCAGGTGGGGCCTTGATAGTGGCTCCAATGGCCTTGATCTCAACTGGACCCTTACATGGACCACTAAACTGGATCGGAGGAAATACCATATAAGTCCCTGGTGGTATCAACACCGAGCTCGGTGATGGTCCTCCTGCGCATGCTTCTCTCCAAGCTTTATCTAGTGCCTAATAATCAAATATCGACATTTTTATTCACAAAGAGTTGGGTTTATACGAGAACCCTGTGTTATTAGTATAAAAAAGAAAACGGATGTTAATGTAAACAATCATACAAGATTCGTGGGACTTTGCCTCGCAACTTAAATCGCGGCCAAAGTCGTAAGCCTCCATTTTTTTCGAGGTTTTTGCAGATATAGGTGTGTTATGAAAAGTGTTGGTAGAAATAAGGGTCTTTTGAAAAGGTTTGTAAAAATATGGGTGTTTTGATATGACCCACTATTTTTACATATTGGTTTTTTTTTTTTCTATTTTAAACTTTTATATATTTACATATTTAACCTTTCACTTACATCATACTTTATATTTATCTGTATTACTTTTGAAAATTTTATTTATAACCCTCATTGTATATTATGTATTAATTAACTTATTCAAAATATGTAATTAAAATTAATGAATTATCTTTTAGAAACCATATGTTTAGATAGATTCCATTAATTCAGTATTTAATATATTAAAATTCGTGTATTATTTTTTAAAAAGTTATATAATTAAATTATATTGATAATAATAATTCATGTAAATTTTGTAATATTCAATATCTTTATGTTAGTAAAATTTGTGTTGAGTGTTTTGATTACTGTACATTTATATTCTAAGTTATAGTTTAATTCGTATTATAATTTCTTAACAATGTAATATACTAACTATATATTGATTATATATGTATATTAGATATGTATGTGTGCAATACGATGCAAAACATCGTAAGTTATTGAGCACTTTAACATGTATTGTAAGTATTTCCTAACATTGTAAAATAATAATGCTTGTATTAATTTGAAGGTACTAAATTGAGATCTATATAAACATATAGTTTACTAAGAAATAATACATAAACTTTACTCACATACTTGAATAAATTAATTAATACATAATATACAATAAGGGTATAAATAAAACTTAAAAATAATAGAGATAAATAAAAAAGTAAGATTTAAATCAAGGGTTAAATCTGTAAATTCATAGAAGTTTAAAATGAAAATATAAAATCAGTATAAGAATGGTGGGCCCTCTCTCAAACACTTTCAAAACACCCTTGTTTCTACTAACATTTTTCCCTGACTATGGCTATATATAGACTTAAACTCCCTTGCACCTCAATCTAAAAGGTTGGCCTACTAAATATATGGTAAATAGTTCCCTGATTAAAGAAACGTGGTACCTCTATGTATGTATAAATTTCATATCTCCAATAAATAGCCTTCTTTCTTACCATCTCTAAAATCTTTGCCCAAATAATAAGAACCTACTTCAATACAAATGGGTAAAGCCATATGTTTCTTGTTTCTTATAGCAATGGTTTCCAGGAACCATGCTATTGTTGTCGATATAAAAGCGAAAGGTGCCAAGGGCGATGGCAAAACTGATGATGGCCCGGTAATCATAACATATATACATCGATGCATCATTTATTTTTATGTGTTTAATTCTTATGATGTTTTTGCTAGCAAATTGTATGTATGTATGTATAGTATGTGTATATATATAGTATCATGAATAAAAGAATTGAAGGTTTAAACCAGAATGCTAACTATTTAATAAAAACAACAAACTATACATTAAGGGAAAAAATGGAGCTTTTTGTAAATATAGGGGTGTTTGGAAAAATGTTAGTAGAAACAAGGGTGTTTTGAAAGTGTTTGAGAGAGGGCCCACCATTCTTATACTGATTTTATATTTTCATTTTAAACTTCTATGAATTTACAGATTTAACCCTTGATTTAAATCTTACTTTTTAATTTATCTCTATTATTTTTAAGTTTTATTTATACCCTTATTGTATATTATGTATTAATTAATTTATTCAAGTATGTGAGTAAAGTTTATGTATTATTTCTTAGTAAACTATATGTTTATATAGATCTCAATTTAGTACCTTCAAATTAATACAAGCATTATTATTTTACAATGTTAGGAAATACTTACAATACATGTTAAAGTGCTCAATAACTTACGATGTTTTGCATCGTATTGCACACATACATATCTAATATACATATATAATCAATATATAGTTAGTATATTACATTGTTAAGAAATTATAATACGAATTAAACTATAACTTAGAATATAAATGTACAGTAATCAAAACACTCAACACAAATTTTACTAACATAAAGATATTGAATATTACAAAATTTACATGAATTTTCATTATCAATATAATTTAATTATATAACCTTTTAAAAAATAATACACGAATTTTAATATATTAAATACTGAATTAATGGAATCTATCTAAACATATGGTTTCTAAAAGATAATTCATTAATTTTAGTTACATATTTTGAATAAGTTAATTAATACATAATATACAATGAGGGTTATAAATAAAATTTTCAAAAGTAATACAGATAAATATAAAGTATGATGTAAGTGAAAGGTTAAATATGTAAATATATAAAAGTTTAAAATAGAAAATAAAAAACCAATATGTAAAAATAGTGGGTCATCTCAAAACACCCATATTTTTACAAACCTTTTCAAAAGACCCTTATTTCTACCAACACTTTTCCTAACACACCTATATCAGCAAAAACCTCGAAAAAGATGGAGGCTTACGACTTTGGCCGCGATTTAAGTTGCGAGGCAAAGTCCCACGAATCTTGTATGATTGTTTACATTAACATCCGTTTTCTTTTTTATACTAATAACACAGGGTTCTCGTATAAACCCAACTCTTTGTGAATAAAAATGTCGATATTCGATTATTAGGCACTAGATAAAGCTTGGAGAGAAGCATGTGCAGGAGGACCATCACCGAGCTCGGTGTTGATACCACCAGGGACTTATATGGTATTTCCTCCGATCCAGTTTAGTGGTCCATGTAAGGGTCCAGTTGAGATCAAGGCCATTGGAGCCACTATAAAGGCCCCACCTGAGCTTGCAAGGTTCAAATCCGATGAATGGATACTATTTGAGCGTATCGATAGGTTGACTATGATTGGTGGTACTTTTGACGGCCAAGGTCACGAAGCATGGAAGAATCCCAAATGCGGCGATAATGATAATTGCCATTTACCGGTCGTAAGTAGTAGCTAGTGTTTCTTTTAAACTTGTTGATTATATGGGATGATGTTAATTAATTTCTCCATTCATTCATATCTCAGAATCTCAGATTTAGTTTGGTCAAGAATTCATTGCTAAAAGACGTAACATCTCTCAATAGCAAATTCTTTCACATGAGCCTACATGGTTGTGATAACACCAACCTTGATCATATTACAGCAGTTGCACCGGCTGACAGCGACAACACAGATGGAGTTCACATCAAGCACGTAAACGGTCTCAACATCACGAATTCTAACATAAAGACCGGTGATGATTGCGTTTCTATTGGAGATGGAAGCAAGAACGTCCACCTGGAGAAGTTGACATGTGGACCTGGCCATGGCATCAGTATTGGAAGCTTGGGCAAATATGCAAATGAAAAACCAGTACAAGGAATCTGGGTCAAGAACTGCACCATCACCGGAACCAGCAACGGAGTCAGGATCAAGACCTGGCCTAATTCTCCCCCAGGAACGGCCACCGACATACATTTCGATGATATCATCATGAACAACGTGGGAAATCCCATATTGATCGATCAAGAATATTGCGCTAGTAGAAATTGCAAGGTATCAAACCAATATTACGTACTAATTGTTCACACACGCACACACAACTCTAGGGTTCCTTTTGTTTGCTAATTACCGTGCATTTTGCATTAAGTATGTTAACCATTAACCACCACCATAGATCATTTACACCAATGACTTAGATTAATTGCCTAATTTAACCGTTTTTAATTACTTCCTAAAATATAGAAGTTACTTTCTAAAATATGGAAAGGTGCTCTACATGTGAGAAAGAAAAAAGAAATCCTATTGCTCCATTTTTGGTTAACATGGTTTATACAAAATATATGGTTAACAAAAAAAGCTAACTTTCTTTCTCTCTCTCTCTCTCTCTCTATATATATATATATATATAATTATAGATCAGTTGAAGTACTATTTTTGGATTGTTTTATGACTAATTAATAGAAAGCTGGTGCTCCATCGAAAGTGAAAATATCGAATGTGAGCTTCAAGAAGATCAGGGGTACATCAGCAACGAAGGTGGCTTTGAAGATTGCTTGTAGCCAAGGAATACCATGCGACAACATAGAGGTGTCTGATATCAACTTGACATACAAGGGAGCTAAAGAAGGAGGAGCTGCCATCTCTGAGTGTTCTAACGTCAAGCCCAAAGTAATTGGTAAAAATATCCCTCCAGTTTGTTCGGGTGCCCCACATCACATATAGCAACGTGATATACATTAAGACTTAGATTCAAGTAAGACCAAACATTTTCCGTGAGACCGGTGATACCAATACTTTTTACATGAAACTTCACAACAAAACACGGTGAAGGTTACAGAAAACCGAACATTCATCGTAAAAACACTGTAAATGTTACGTTCCTGGTGTTTTTTGGGGTGAAGGTTCGAATGATTTATTTGTTACCTTCATAGTTTTTTGAGGTGTGAAGGTTTCGTTTTTTTTCCTCGATAGTGTTTTTAGTATGTTTTTACGTTGAATGTTCGATTTTTTAAACCTTTTCACAGTGTTTTTCTGTGAAGTTTCATATAAAAAGTGTCGGTCTCACCGGTCTTACGGAAACAGCTTGGTTTCACCGGAACCCAACTCTATCCAATAAAGTGTGGTGGGTTTCTTATAGATTTGTAGTTCAAATATTTCAAGTTCTATATATTTGTAGTCTTTAGAATATTTTACGTGTATATTAATTACATAACTAACTACTTAATGGAATAGAAGTAAATCTTGGTTTTTGCTATAGTAGACACGTATCGTTGCGTAATGCAACACCAATATAATGATCTCGAATCTAGAGCTGAGAATTCGAAAGAATAAGTTTGTTTTATGATCAGTTTTATTCTACTGCCAATTTTAAGGGTTTGTTTGTTTTTAAATTGTAAATAACTTGTGCATACCATGGAGGGTTACGAGGGTGTTCCTCGATTTTCTGTTTATTTGAGGTTTTCCTTTGAACACCCCCTTATATATATATATATATATCTCTCTCTCTCTCTCTCTATATATATATATATATAGAGAGAGAGAGAGAGAGAGAGAGAGAGAGGAAAGTTTAAATGTGAACCACATTTTGGTTGTGAACGTGAGGACAGCCGAGAGCGCGACACGTGACGACTTTGAGTGTGGTCCCCCTCTTTAATTCAATGCCCTCCCATGAATCGCGCCTAGTCATCCGTCGTGGATCTGACGTGGCGCCTAGTCATGTGCCACGTGTCGCGCTCTCGGTTGTCCTCACGTTCACAACCAAAAAGTGGTTCACATTTGAACCCACCCCTATACATATATATATAAACCATTATATTACGAAATAATAGTGATATTTATGGATAATTACCAGGGTTCATTAATTAGACTGAAATATATATGGAAAAGATAATATTCATTCATTATGATTATAGCTTTACATTAGGAAACATAATGAAATCAAATATTTATAAGACTAGATGAATGACTATGATTGGTTTGTATAGTCTGTTAGAATTGTGTGGTTTGTAATTGCAACCAACCCTATAACTTTTTTTTCTTCATATAAGAGGTGTAGAAGTCTAAAGTATTATTTCATTTCTCTTTTTTAAAAGGAGGTGCTGAAGTATGAAGGTTAAATCAGTAAGACTGTTTATTTTGTAAAGTGAAAAATGTTTGAATATGTATAATTGTCTATTTTATCCCTAATATGTAAATTCAACTTACATGCGTCAATTGAAGTGAGCACGACATGACATAACGAAAAGAAGAATAAAAAAAAGGATGTTGGCAGATTTGTGAGACTGTGAAGTTATAATCATATCTCATACAATGAAGCCCCGATTTAAATGATTTAGGATGTTCTGGAAATTCAATACACATATCTACAATCTTCGTGTTTTGCATTTTTGTAATTTCGGGTTGTATCTGGCTAAAACCGATATTGAATTCAAAAGAATAGCCCTGAACAAAAATAAGAGGTGATTAAGTGGCTAGTTATCACTTAATTATTCAAAGGACATTAACGGTTAAGAGAAGTCGAATTTGAGCCTTCAAAACTGTAGCAAGAAAGTGTTGACTATGATCCTTACGACTTACTTCTGAGTCATATGGAATTAAAGAAACGAGATGATTTTCAATGGGAGGATGAAAAACGCAAAGGAAAATACTAATTGGATTCAATATCGTGATAGCAGTCTGTTCATTATCGTATGACATCCTGAAGATTCATCAGGATACAAGTGACCCTGAACTTCCTCAATTTCAGGACCCTAGTCACTGATCAGTTCCTGATCCTGAAGGATTAGAATAATGTCTTAGTCTAATGCACAAAAGGATTATCCGCCTTTACTGACACAATAGTACATAAGGGCAGTTACTTTACTGTTCCCTCCGTACTTATCAGACCTCAAGGCAACTGTTTACAAACATCCTCTTTTGCACACCATGCAAAGAGTAATTGTTTATAGTAAATAGTACAACAGACCAACTACATTGTGACACGTACACAATAGTAGGTCTGCATGCATTTAATGCATGGAGTATAAATTGGACGTGAAGAAGATGTTCTCCATACCTCTTCTTCATCCAAGAATACTCAAGTCCTTTCTCTCTTATTCCCTCTATCTTCTTTCTTTCTTATCTTCTCACTTAGTGCATAGTGAAAGAACTTAGATTGTTTAGTTTAGACTATTTGTCTTTTCTATTTCCGCAACAATCTGTAAATTCATATTGTTAATATAACAAGAATTTAAAAGTGAAAAATTGTGTGATTATATTCAACCCCCCCTTCTATAATCCCAAACACTATCCTAGCCTGAAGGTCACCTACTCGGGACCAACAAGTGGTATCAGAGCAGATACAAGCTCTCATTTTCTTCTTAGAAAAATCTTGTGATCCTCTCTCTTCTTATTCTATGGCTCTTCAAGCTAAGGATAACTACTTTGATACCGGCTCTGCTGGAAAGCCTCCTCGGTTCAACAAAGACAACTTCTCTCTTTGGAAAACCAGGATGGAACTTTTCCTCTCTGGTTCTGATCCCCAGATTCCTTATTTTCTGGAAAATGGACCACATGTGCCTACACAAACCGTCCATGCCATTCCTGCTGCTGGAGACCAACCACCTATACCCGCAAGGGAACTGGTGAAGCCAGTGACTGACTGGAATGATGAGGACAGACGCCTAGTCAATATTGACACCAAGGCTAGATCTCTTATTGCCATGTCACTCCCTGATGACGTCTTTCATTCTGTCTGTCACCTTCGCTCTGCTAAGGAGATATGGGACAGTCTTTGTGTTCAATATGAAGGTACTACCGTACTCATGGAATCAAGAAAGATTTTCTTGGTCCGACAGTACGAAAGCTTTATTCATCAGAAGGATGAAACTCTCTCCCAGCTACATCAGAGATTCAACTGTCTTCTGATTGACCTGAAGACAATCGGTACTACCTACTCTAACTCTGAGGTGGTCACCAAGTTCATGGAAGCTCTTCCTGAACATTGGGAAGTCTACACCTCCTGCTTAACTATGTCAAAGGACATAAAGACACTCACCCTAAGTGAGCTGTACGGTATTCTTCTGAATCGTGAACAACAGAAGAAACTGAAAAAGAATCTCATAAGGGATACTAAAGATTCCAAAAGCACATCTGTTGCATTGGTTTCTGATTCAGTTCCTCCTGTTGCTGCTGCCTCTTCTTCTGTAACTATTACTGAAATAGAATCATCTGACTCTGAAATGTCAGAAGATCCTGATTTCAATGAACCCCTGGCTCTCCTAACTAAATCCTTTAAAAGGTTTGCCAAAAAGGGATCTTACCATAAAAAGAAACCTCTTTCTATAACTGACAAGCCTAAATCAGACCCTGTTGATAAGGCTACTGCTATCTGCTACAACTGTCAGGGCAAAGGACACTTTGCTAATGATTGCAGGTACAGGAAAAGTCAGTTTGCTCCCTCCTCTGCAAAATCTTCTTCCAAGAATCCCAAATACCAGCGCCTGAAGGAAAAATACAAGAAGATGAAATTCCAACGAAAAGGCAAAGGTTTGATCGCAGAGGACTGCGATTGGGATGATGTGTCTTCTGATGACTCATCAGATGAAGAAGAAACTCAAGTGGCACTCATGGCCATTATTGAGGAACCTATTTTAGCTCTCATGGCTAAAATAGAAGAGGTCCCTGAAGAGGTTCCTACTCCTGAAGCTCCCTCCTCTACTACTGAAGCTTCAACCTCTGCGACTGAATCTACCAGTCAGGTACCTATTCCTCTTGTCCCTCTGGAAAGCTTAACTCAGCTTGACCTGGTAACTCTTGATCTTTACAAAGCCCTAAATGGCAAGACCTCTGCTGAGAAGATGAACATCGATCTTCGAGATCAACTCAGAGAGTGTCAAGAGAAAATTAAACAACTCACCATTTTGGAAGAAAACTATAAGGACCAGGTCACTGTTAATAAAACTCTTTGCGTTGAAAGAGAAAAGGCCCTTGCTGCTAAAGAAAAGGCCTTAGCTCAATTAAATGCTGAAAAAGTCACCATCAAAGGATGGAGTGACGCCTCTGAAAAAGTTGATGTAATATTAGCTTCAGGGAGAACTGGTAAAAGTAAAAGAGGTCTTGGATTCTCTCGTGGTTATAAAAGTGAAGAAACTAAGTCTGATAGTTCCATGCTCAAATTTGGAAAATTTGTTTCTTCTATTCCTCTTCCTAATGCTTCTGAAAACACCCCTTCTTCCTCTAACACTCACCCTGAAGGTGCTCCTAAGAGCAAAAAGAATACAGTTAAGGATAAATCCAAAACTGAAACACCTTCAAAGACCAAGGGTCCTAAACCCAAGAACAAAGTTCTGGGTGGTGGTCCTTCAGTGTCTGGAACTAAGTCTCTCTCTCAGAGTCCTGCTCCTAGACTGAAGATCGACCTGAAGCAAACGACTCAGGAGAAGACTTCAATTCCTCCTCTGTCAAATGCTAAAGGCATACTTGGTGCAGGTCCTGCTCACTTGAAGTTCAAAAACTTCATGGACCCCACAAAACGCTCTCTTTACCGCAAATGCTATCACTGTGAATTAAATGACCATATTGCGAGTAAGTGTCCTGATGCTACCAAAGCTGAAAAATCAGCTAAGGTAAAGAAGGTTCCTAAGACTGAGAAATCAGTCAAAGGAAAGAAGGTTGTCAAGACTGTTCCTTCAGTCAAGACTCCAGCCTCCTGTACTGAAAATTCAGTAAAGGCTGACACTGACTCAACCAGTCCTACTGATAATCCTGGATCCATAGTTCTATGGGTACCAAAGAAAACTTAAACTCTAAATTTTACAGGATAAGGGCATCTGGTACTTGGACAGTGGATGCTCTCGACATATGACTGGTTCTAAATCTGTCCTCACTAACTACCGTGAAGAAAGAGGTCCTGCTGTGACCTTTGGCGGAAACGGTAGAGGCCAAACCCGAGGGTATGGCACACTGACCAACGGAGTAACTACGTTCAAACGAGTTGCTTACGTTGAAAGTCTGATGCACAATCTTCTTAGCATCAGTCAACTATGTGATAAGAATCACAAAGTTTCTTTCTCGAAGAAAAAGTGCAAAGTCAAGAACAGGAGAAAGGAAGTTATTCTCACTGGTGTTAGACATGCAGATATCTACATCATCAACATGAATACTTCCACTGATAACTTCTGTTTCGTATCACGTGCTTCTACTGATATGAATTGGCTCTGGCACAAGCGTCTCTCTCATCTCAACTTCAAGACGCTGAATCAACTCTGCATCAACAATCTGGTTATTGGTCTTCCTGACTTTCGCTATACAAAGGAATCTCTTTGTTCAGCATGTGAAAAAGGAAAACAGACCAGGGCTAGTTTCAAGTCCAAGCAGATTTCCTCCATCAGTTCTCCTCTACAACTTCTCCACATGGATCTCTTTGGACCCGTTAATGTACAATCCATTGCTGGAAAGAAATATACTTTGGTAATCGTGGATGAATATTCCAGATATACTTGGGTATTCTTCTTACGTGCCAAGAGTGATGCTCCTGAAGAAATCATCCTGTTCGTCAGGAAGATGGAAAGACTCAACAACCTTACTGTTGTTGGAAGCTTTCTTTGAACAGAAAGGTATCTCTCAAAACTTCTCCTCTGTGAGAACTCCTCAGCAAAATGGTGTTGCTGAAAGACGGAACAGGACGCTGATTGAAGCTGCGAGATCTATGCTGAGTGAAGCCAACCTTGCCACTCAGTTCTGGGCTGAAGCTGTAAATACTGCTTGCTACACTCAGAACAGATCTCTAATTGTCAAGCGTTTCAGACGAACCGCTTACGAACTATTTCGTAACAGGAAACCATCAATCGAACATCTCCACATCTTTGGTTGTGTCTGCTACATCCTGAACAACAAAGATAATCTTGGAAAGTTTGATTCCAAATCTGATGATGGAATTTTCCTTGGATATTCATCCATTTCTAAAACTTACCGTGTGTTCAGCAAACGAAGACAAACCATTGAGGAAACGATTCATGTCAAGTTTGATGAATCGGGTCCTACCTTTCCTCACCCAAATGATAATTCTGAAATCAATCAGTGGGCTGACTCTTTCTTTCAAGTCCCTGAACCTCCTATTGCTGATCCATCTCCTCTAGACCTTCCTGATGGTTTTGAAGAAAATCCCATACCACCCACTGATATAGCCACTCCACCTCTCATAAATGCCACCCCTATCACCCAAATCACACCATCTGAACCTGATCAACCCACTAACAGTGAAGACTTCTCTCAAACCACTGTTAGTGAACCTACGCCTACTAACCTTCTTCCTGATCCATCATCTAATGAAGCATCTACTTCAGGACAGGTGTATCAGCCACCTGCTCTTCGATGGACCAAAGATCATCCCATTGATCAAGTTCTTGGAAACCTTTCTTCTGGTGTGAAAACCAGACGTCAGGCTGGTAACGTCTGTCTTTATGTAAATTTTATTTCTGAAAATGAACCTAAAGAAATAGATGATGCCTTGCGTGATCCTGCCTGGGTCTCAGCCATGCAGGAGGAGCTAGCAGAGTTCATCAGAAACAATGTCTGGCTTCTCGTCCCTAGGCCTCGAAAACGTACAATCATTGGTTCCAAGTGGATTTTTCGAAATAAACTTGATGAGATTGGTACAATCATTCGAAACAAGGCTCGCCTTGTGGCTCAGGGATACAGGCAGGAAGAGGGCATTGATTACGATGAAACTTTTGCTCCTGTGGCTAGGCTCGAAGCAATTCGACTCTTCCTAGCTTTTGCAGCACATATGAACTTCAAGGTTTATCAGATGGACATTAAAAATGCCTTTCTGAATGGAAAACTTAATGAAGAAGTCTATGTGGCTCAGCCTCCTGGCTTTGTAGATCCTAAGTTCCCTGATCACGTCTACAAGTTAAACAAGGCTCTCTATGGGTTAAAACAGGCTCCTCGTGCCTGGTATGACACCCTCTCAACCTTTCTTCTCTCTAAAGGTTTTGTTCGTGGAAAGATCGATAGCACTTTATTTCTAAAGAAATATCCTAAGCATATCCTTCTTGTCCAGATATATGTCGATGACATTATCTTTGGATCCACAAATCCCAAACTCTGCGAAAAGTTTGAGTTGCTCATGAAATCTGAATATAAAATGTCTATGATGGGTGAACTAACATTCTTTTTAGGACTTCAGATCAAGCAATCTGAAAAGGGAATTTTCATCAATCAAGGTAAATATGTGCATGAGATGCTGAAGAAATTTGATCTCACATCCTATACACCGATGAAGACTCCAATGGCTCCTCCTCTGTCTCTTGACAAGGATTCCAAAGGGAAACCTGTTGATGTGACTCTCTATAGAGGAATGATTGGCTCACTGCTGTATCTTACAGCGAGTTGTCCTGATATCATGTATTCTACATGTCTCTGTGCTCGTTATCAGGCTGAACCCAAAGAATCCCATCTGACCGCTGTAAAGCGGATCTTCAGATATCTGAAGGGAACTCCTAATATGGGTCTTTGGTACTCCAAGGACTCAGGGTTCGATCTAACAGCTTATTCTGATAGTGACTTTGCAGGATGTAAGATTGACAGGAAAAGCACCACTGGTGGTTGTCACCTTCTTGGTGGCAAGTTGGTGAGTTGGACTAGCAAGAAGCAGAACTCTGTGTCCACATCAACTGCTGAAGCTGAATATGTTGCAGCAGGAATATGTTGTGCTCAGGTCCTGTGGCTGAGAAATCAACTTCAGGACTATGACATACAACTCTCCAAAATTCCTATCTACTGTGACAACACTTCAGCGATAGCCATCGCTAATAATCCTGTCCTACACTCCAAGACAAAGCACATTGAAGTGAGATATCACTTCATCAGGGATCATGTGATGAATGGTGATATTGAACTCCATTTTGTCCCTACTGAATATCAGCTTGCTGACCTCTTTACCAAACCACTGGATGTGACGCGTTTTAATATGCTCCTCAGTGAACTTGGGATGTTAAATCCTGAAGAATAGAAGTTCTCAGGACAAAAAGTTGTTAAAGTCCTTATGAATATATTTTCTCAGGACCCCTTTTCTTAACAACTCCTGAATAACTCTTCTTCAGGAGATAACTCTATTCAGTACTTACAAAATCTTTGTTCAAAATCCGAATACTGATGATTCTCAGGTAAGTATTTCTTCCCCCTGCTACTGAAACCTTATCGCATTAAATGTGATAAGAGGATTTTCCCAAAACAGTACTTATCTGATAAGTACTCTGATTCCAATAAAACATATCTTTCACCAAAATGGAATCATCCCCTGAAAAGGTGGTTTTTAGTTTTTCAAATAAAACAAACTTTTCATCTGCACTGACACGTAATGGGACGTTTCCTGTTCCCCACTACGTGTGTCAGGCGCGTGAACGCGCGTCGAGCTTCTTTTTCATCATTACGTTTGAATTTAGCCGCTCTTTTCTCTCTCATCTTTTCTCTCTCTCCAACCACGAGGTATAAAAACCTCACTCGTAATCCATTACACTCTTTACGCTCACATAATTCTCTCTAAGCAATCAAGCAAGAAAAAGCAAGAATTTTTTTTCTCAAGAACACCAAGAACACTCACCACTTTTCCTTAACAAGATCATCGTAAGTGTTTCTTTACTCTTGTTCTTTCTACATTGTAAGTTGGCATTCTTCATCTAAACAACTTATTGTGTTAAATCGTTTTTCCAAAAACACTAAGATCACTTCATTTGATCTTAGTTTTTCCAAAATCTTCTACGATTTTTGTTAAAACAGTTTAAATGATGTTCTTATTTCTTTTAAGAACAATCATAAACTCTTATTTTGATATCTTTTCGTCAAAATAAAAGTTTCTTTTTAATACCAAAACACATTCCTTTTGTGAATTTTGGTATCTAATCTATTCTAAGTATAAAGGATTTCACCATTTTTATGAACATATTTTGTGTTCATTGAAAAATGAAGAAAAATGCATATTTTGGATCTTTAATCATCCACATATGTTATTTTTGTGTTTAAACAGAATGGCTGCTACTACTTCTTCTCTGGACGCTCAACTCTCATCGGAGGCTACACCACTACAATCGGCCACTGAAAGCCTGCCGATAATCATCCCGCAGCACGACGTACAATTCAAGCAGAACAACGTTATTGGTCTGTTTGATATCCCTGAAGGCAAGGAATATCTAATTCCTGCAAAGGACTTCCTGCTGCGCAGCCCGCTGAAGACGGCTTTTACTCTGGACCCAAAGCCGAACAAGCCTATGCTGCAACAACTGTGGTCCACTGCCACTGTTGCCAAGGAGAGGAACTCCAAGGGTGTCCTACGGGAGGTCATCAAGTTCCAAATCAAGGAAAACATAATTTCCTTTGGCTTCGGAACTCTGAGGAACGTGCTCAACTTCCCCAAGAAGAAACGCTTCCCTCCTGCTCCTTCCTCTGACGAAATCATTGATTTCTTGGACGCCATAGGCTACAGATGGCCTGTGAAGGATGGCGTCATGCTACCCAAAACGGCTGCTACTGTCCATAAGACAGGCCTAAACGCTACATTCTATTATATATGGAATACGTTTGGCCTGTGCTTATCGGGCAAGACTGGGAGCACGGAGCAGTTCCCTACGGTTATTCAGCAGATGGTCTTCTCAGCGATCAAAAATCGCGAGTTTGACTATGCTCGCTGTATTTGGGAGGACATGCTCAAGAAGATCAGGAACAAGAACCGGGTCGTCAACGTTGCATACACCAGGTTCTTCTCGGCAGTCCTGGAACTGCATATGGGGCAGAACTACCCCAAAATCGGGAACTCCAACAACTACGCCCTCGGGCCTAAGTTCCTGGAACAGGTTGCTCCGAAACCTGACGACGTCCCTCTCTCCACTGTTCTGGTTGTTCCTAAACCAATTCAGGAGGATGAAGAGCAATCCACCTCTCCCACTGCAGGTATGTATTCTCTCTTCTCTTCCAAACCCCATTCTTCTATTTCTCTGCATGCTATGTCAGTAGCTAACCCCATACTGACTTCCCTAGCTGCAACCACTACATCTGCGCTCCAGAAGCGCCCCCAACCTTCTTCCGCCACTCCTCCACCTCCTCCAAAACGTGCCAAGACTAAGGCGCTGAAGAAAAAGAAGCAGGCGGCCGGTAAGAAATATTACATTACCCTGCCTCAAATATTTAATAAACCATCTCCTTTATCTAAAACTTCATCCCGTGCAGATACTCCTATCTCTGCTCCTGTACTACAAGAACCTGAGGTTGTTCATCTCGAACACTCAGAGAATGTGGAGGGTAATCGCTCTGATACCCTCCTAGCCTCAGGTAATAATACTAAGCATACTATTGCCATTTCTTCTTCTGAGAAAGCTACTGAGTCTTCTAGTACTCACTTAGCTACTTTGGTTACCGGTTCTTTAGGAGCAGCTACTGAAGGGCATCCCCAACTTCATCAGGATGACCCCTTCAACGACTTTGTCTTCACGGATACCGATCGTCAGCTGAACGCAGCTGAGCTACGTCGAGAGTCCGCTGAACGACACCTGCAGGAGGCCCGCACTGCCCTCCAGCAGAAGGAGGAAGAGCATATGGCACGCCTCCAGGCGTTACAACTGGAGCTTACCACTGCTAAGGCCGCTGCCGCCACTGCTGACGCCGCCGCTGCCAGTGCCACTGCCGCCGCCACTCCGCCGCCTACGGCCGTCACCCTGTCGATTCCTTGTCTGGATAACATCCATGACAAGGTTTCATAAGTGGCCACATCCTCCAACAACCTTCAGGCATCTTTCGATGACCTGAAGGCGTCTGCTCTGCCTGCACTCTCCACCACCATCAACAACAGCACCAACTCTCTCACCACTTTCCAAACAACAGTGGTTCAGAGGTTGGATGCTCAGGAAGCAGGTCTCCGCGCCCTCCAGGAGCAAGTGACTGGCCTCACCACTGCTGTCAACGCCCTCACCTCTGCTCCTGCGCCACCTCCATCTTTCACCACGGCAGACAGGGATGTTTTACAATCCCTGATCTCATCATCCTTCATAACGCGCAAAGTCCTTAGTGACATGGCCTCTCTCCTCCAAAGGAGTGTATCAACAGCTGCCTTGGTGCAGGCACCTGTTGAGGGGGAGAGACAGCCCCGAGAGACCATTCCGTCTATTCCCCCTCCACAAACTGGAGAACCAATGAAGAAGGGGGAATAATGAAGACGATGAAGAAGATGATGATGATGATGATGCAGACGACGACTTCTTTGTGGAGAAGGTCCCTGACTCTGCGCCCATTCCAGGGCTCGCACAATCTCAGGGGGAGAACCCTGATGCCTCTGGTACGTCTCTACTACCATCCTCTCCCTCATCCTCTGATAACCAACATATTTCTATTCTTCTTAAACCCAAACCTACCCCTGAAACCATCACCTTAGACACCTCACCTGAAGACTCCCCTCCTAATAACCTTCAAATGGTTATCTACCAACCTCCTAAACAACCTTCTCCTGAACCATCTCCTGAAATCACCTCTCACCCTGAACCTAATACCCAAGCCGGTCCTGAAACTCAAGATGTCAACTATGGTTCTGTCACTGGTGACATTATTCGCCTAATGGAGAATAGTCCCAATGAACAGACCAGGGCTGAATTATCTAGTATGACTTTCAGGATCACACCCCTCAACCAAGAAACCATTACTACCCGTCCTGCAACCCGTTTCAACCAAGAAGCCTCTTCATCCAGAACCCCTGAAATCCGAGCCACCCCTGATACAATATGCCTCTCATCAGATGATGAATTCATCTCTGATGACTTCTCTACCCCTGCTTCTTCACCCAGATCACCTCCCTCAAACTCTCCTAGATCTGAAGGTGAAAATTACCCTGACAATTCCTTTGCTATTAACAGGGATGGGCGCTTAAACGCCGTGATAGAGCGACTCGAGAGTACAAGAGTAAAAATCCCTCTTCGTACCTCTTGTGACTCCGAATTCGCCTATCTCTCGCAGGAGGAGTACAATAATGCTGTACAGGCTCAGGAGGAGCACAATAAAAAGCAGAAGGAGGCTTTCCTCTCTGCTCAAGCCGCTCGAAGGCTTGCATCGGATTTTGTGGATGAAGATGCTGAAATAAGTGCAGATCCTATTCTTGCACAGAAGGCTGCTCTGAAGGTCTTCAACAAAATTGCAGAGGAACAGACTGAAGAAGTAAACTCAGAGCTTGACTGGTGCAGAGACCGCTTACACCTAAGAAAACATGGTGCTGCTATCTCTGGAATCCATCTCAGCCGAACTCGCGGCAAAAGAGCAAAAACTTGGATCACCGTCAAACGCTCAGGAGTCAAGGACGTGCAACACACTCTTGACAAGTTAGAAAGATACAACTTGTCAGAGTGGAACGAGATCAGATCCCTACTTCCCAAAGCCAACAAGAACTATCGGGCTGAAGTAGAAGAAGTCATCGAAGAACTTATTGCACGCATCAGAAGGACAACGGAAATACCTGATGACCTGCTCCACTACTCTTCAGTCCAACCTCAGCAACCTGTTCGAAGATCTGCAGGCACCTCAACAAGGAGACCCACTCCTTGCCTGCCCAGGGTGGTTGTCAAACCTCTCGATCTCTCGATGCTTGATCTTTCACTCCCTTTAGGAGTCTCTCTCTCTGAAGGACAAGTCATCAGAGAACCTGTTCATGGTATTTGTGTATGCGACAACTCAAAGATACTACGCTTTCAGCGTTTCAGCGAGCTACACAAAGCACCATATGAACACTTGGTTTCAGTCCTCTTCACTGCTCATAAGGATAAAGAAAACCAAGACAATAAAGAGATCATTCGCACTGTCAGAGCTATACTCGATCACAGACTCGCATTCAGTGATACTCCAGTTCCAATTCAAGTCAAGACTGAAGATGATTAGCGAAGACTCTGATAGTTAGAATATTTTGTAATTTTTCTTTCAGTACTTTACTCATGTACTCTTGTATTTTTCTTACTCTTGTAACCTTACTAAGATTAATGAAAATGCAATTCAGTGCATTGTACTTTATTCCATCATAGTACTGAAAAAGATCCCTCAAAACAGTAAATGGGACATGTACCTTTATGAGTTCTATTTCCTACTGTTTAGTTCTAGACTTAGATTTATTTCTAACCTTTCTAGATTAAGACAATTACTCTGTTGTCTTATCATTATCATTTAGGGGAGATTGTTGATCCAGCTCTCCTAAGACCTGATGAAATGATAATGATCCTGAATCTTTACTTAGTGAATAGGTTTTTACTTCTGTTATAGCTTGAGGAATTATCACTGAGTCTGTTCAGTGTTATTCCATGTTACTTATGCTGTAACTTAACTTTATAGAATTCAGGATCAGGATCAGGAGACGAACGAGCCTGTTCTGCAGTCTACTGATCCTGTCCACTGAAGTGAAGACCTCCTCCTGAAGACATTAAGATCATACTCAAAGAACCATCAGCGACGTCGAAGAAATAACTGATGACAGGAACAGCATGCTCGTGATCTGAAGCCGGAACTCAGTGATAGCAGTCTGTTCATTATCGTATGACATCCTGAAGATTCATCAGGATACAAGTGACCCAGAACTTCCTCAATTTCAGGACCCTAGTCACTGATCAGTATCCTGATCCTGAAGGATTAGAATAATGTCTTAGTCTAATGCACAAAAGGATTATCCGCCTTTACTGACACAATAGTACATAAGGGCAGTTACTTTACTGTTCCCTCCGTACTTATCAGACCTCAAGGCAACTGTTTACAAACATCCTCTTTTGCACACCATGCAAAGAGTAATTGTTTATAGTAAATAGTACAACAGACCAACTACATTGTGACACGTACACAATAGTAGGTCTGCATGCATTTAATGCATGGAGTATAAATTGGACGTGAAGAAGATGTTCTCCATACCTCTTCTTCATCCAAGAATACTCAAGTCCTTTCTCTCTTATTCCCTCTATCTTCTTTCTTTCTTATCTTCTCACTTAGTGCATAGTGAAAGAACTTAGATTGTTTAGTTTAGACTATTTGTCTTTTCTATTTCCGCAACAATCTGTAAATTCATATTGTTAATATAACAAGAATTTAAAAGTGAAAAATTGTGTGATTATATTCAACCCCCCCCTTCTATAATCCTAAACACTATCCTAGCTTGAAGGTCACCTACTCGGGACCAACAAAACCCCTTTACTTCAGCAAAATTTTGCGAAACCTCAAAACCCCTTAGTTTTTTTTTCTTCTTTTTATTGAGGTTCCGCAAAAGAAGGGGTTTTGAGGGATTTGGTTAGGAGACCAATAGTTATTTTTGAGATGGCTAAGTTGGCTAATTTCTCTATTTTTGTCGCTAAAATAATTCCTACTTTTAAAGTATAAGTGACTAAAGTAGTAAAGAGTTTTAAACCACATGGACCAATATCACAATAAGCTATAAATCAAAAAAATGAAAATAGCAATAAATTACAAATTATAGGAACGAAAACCGCAATCTTTAAACCATAAGAACAAAAATCAAAATTTTTAATAAATCATAGGAACAAAATAAAATAATTACTGTTGATATTAGTTTTCAACAAAATTATAGATTAGTATAATTTAACGATTAAAATAGATAAAATTTTAGATGTTTGGCATTTTTAGGTTAACCAACCTAAGCGTAAGTTTTAGAAATCTCTTTTGTGGTTTTAATTAAATAACCTAACAACTTGATGCAACTGAAATTCCAAACTTAAGTAACCAAACAAATTAACTTTGTTATATTCTACCTAAACTTAATTAGGGTATTAGAGGGGTAGACATACGGTAAACTTTTTTTTATAAAGTGTATTACATTGGTTGTTTTTGTGGTTTTAAATTTTGAATTTGATCCTAAAACAAATTATCTACACTGATAGTCCATAATTTTTATTTTCATAACACTCATGGTCTGTCTACTTTACAATGTTAGTTAATAATAATTATGAAGGACTAACTTGTTTTTAAATAAACTTTGGGGACCAAAATTGTAATCTTCTCTAAGATTTAATTAATTCATGGTTTCTTTTAACTTTCTATTAAAAACATTATATATATATCTAATTAAAAAATAGATTTATTAAAAGTTAAATAAATTACGGATTTGATCCTAAAACAGATTATCTACACTGATAGTCCATAATTTTTATTTGAGTAAATTACGGATTTGGTCCCTGTGGTTTGATGATTTTTATGGATTTGGTCCCTAAACTTCATTAATTATGGATTTGGTCCCTGTGGTTTACATTTTCTAGTAGATTTGATCCCTGACCTTGACCTCTGTTTATCTAATCCGTTAAAGAGAAGGGCATAAGGGTCATTTTACCTTTTTTGTATTATTTTTGTTTTTCTTTAAATAGAATAATCTTTTTTGTCTTTTTGTTCTTCTGATAATCTTTTTTGTCTTTTTGTTCTTCTGAGGCATCAATTAAAAATATATTCATTCAAGAATATATCAATGTATTGTATTATATATATATAATATATACCTTCCATAAACCTGCAACAATCTTTTCAAGACCCATTTTCTTCATCTTTCAAAGATCTAGTTTTGATACATACATACATACATATATATATAAACACATACGCACACACACACACACACACACACACACACTCTCTCTCATTCTATATGTATATACATAGGTAAAAGAGAGGTGGATTTTTTTATATATTGTGTGTGTGAGGTGTGTATATATAAATGTATATATTTACATTAGTTGTAGGTGTGTGTGTGTGTGTGTGTGTGTATATAGGTAAAAGAGAGGTGGGTTTATTTATATGTTGTGTGTGTGAGGTGTGTATATATAAATGTATACATTTAGATTAGTTGCAGGTGGGTCACGGTGGTGTTGGGTTACGATGGTGGTGGTGATGGTGGGTCAAGGTGGTGCTATGATGGTGGGTCATGTAACGTCCCAAAACCCATAACATATAATATAGCATAAATAAACAATCCCAGTGATCTAACGCAAAGGAAACATTCTAATATAAGATAGAGGCAAAGTAAATGCACGCGGAACATCCCTCCACGGCTGAGATATAAATTCCCATAGTCTAAAGGGTATTAATTACTAAACTGAAATCTTCCTAGGAGTCAAACCTTCTCCTTCCCCTTCCTAGCCTCACGCTCGGCACCTGAAAGTTTTAAAAGATTTTGAAATGCGAGGGTTAGACCATAAGGTCTAGTGAATTCCCTCAAAACAGTTTATAAAACAATTCCGGCCCGCTGGCCGTAAAACGAGTTAAAACCCACTGAATGTGTGCGGACAAAGAAATAATACAGTCCAGGCCCAGTCCAGGTCACCTGACAATAACTCCCAAGGGACGAAGTCCCGAGGTACCCCCAAGTGGTGGATCAGACCAAATGGTAAACTCCCAAGGAACGCGAGGTTCCAAGGTACCCAGTGTCCACAGTGCAACACATCAGTTAAATCATCACACAATTACCATTTAAGCATGCTTTAAATGTAATTCAACAGTTGTCACGTTTACCACAAAAACAAGTATAATGTCGTCATCAAAACATTTCGCAATTCGAATGGATATATTTGAAAAAACGGTAAAAACAATCCATTCATTCAAGCAAGGGAACTCACCTGGGCTTATCTCACAGATCTCGGTTCTCCCAGATACTTCTCCTCCTAAAGGATCTGTAAATATCCTAAGGAATTAGTGATTCGCACTTGCTAATATACTCTAACTAAGACACCCCTAGGCAGACTTAGCACGGGGGTTCCGCTATGGAAAATTCTTCTCCGAGAAACTAACCCTACAATCGAAACCACTAAAAAAACGGACTCGGGAGAAAGCCAATTTTCCGATTCGGAAAATGGTATTTTCCGATTCGGACTTTTCCGGTTCGGGAAACCCACTTTTCCGATTCGGGAAACCCACTTTTCCGATTCGGAGATTTTCGAGGTCAACATGACGGCCCAACTAGCCCATTTCCCGATTCGGAAAACATTGGTTTCCAATTCAGGAAAGGCATAACGAAGCAAAACACCCCAAATCACAACACTATTTTCCCGATTCGGAAATTATGATTTCCGATTCAGAAAACATGTTTCCCGATTCGGAAAACATGATTTCCGATTCGGAAAACATGATTTCCGAGTCGGAAAACACCAACAGGTCCGAAAATCGTCCTAAATCGACCAAAAACTGATTCTAACTCGATCCAAATACATCCAAATTCATTCCAAAGGAATCCTACATCAACCATAAGTAAATCCTACACTTTTGGGCATCGAAACTTACCTCGGTGACGATCTCCGACCTCGTAAATTGATGAAACGGCTCTGATGTTCTCCAACACACACTAAGCACACACACTAATCTTTTCCAAGAATGGTAAAGATTAGGGTTTAAGGTTTAAATACCTTGGGTTTTGGGCCAAGCCCATACCTAAAATGGTATAAGCCCATACCATTAGAACTTTTCAATAGTTACATATTTAACCCCAAAAATCCTCATATTCTCACAAGAGGTCAATAGACAATAATTTAACTTATTTAACTCCATCTAGGATCTTGGTTATTACATCACACCCCCCTTAAAAGAATTCCGTCCCGGAATTCACTCAATAAACAGGTGTGGGTATCTTTCTCTCATCTCTAACTCTGCCTCCCAAGTACATTCATGCCCCTTATGGAACTTCCACTGGACTTTTACTAAATCAATCTCTTTGTTCCTAAGCTTACGGATCTTCCGATCCACTATTGCAACAGGTTCCTCCTCGAAGTTCAACTTCGGGTCAATACGTATCTCTCTCAGGGGTATTGCCGTACCTGGATCCGCTAAACACTTCCGAAGGTTTGAGACATGGAAGGTGTTGTGGACTCCACCTAACTCATCAGGTAGGTCTAGCCTGTAGGCCACTGGTCCGACCCGCGCGGTAATTATGAACGGCCCAATGTAACGTGGGCTTAGCTTACCCTTCTTCCCAAAACGTACCACCCCTTTCCACGGTGACACTTTAAGCATCACCTGATCTCCCACCTGGAATTCTATATCTTTTCTCCTCTTGTCAGCGTAACTCTTTTGCCTATCCCTGGCTGTCTTCAGCCTCTCTCTAAGCTGCTGAATTTTATCTGATGTGATCTGCACAATCTCCGGCCCGGCAAGTTGGCGTTCGCCAACCTCACTCCAACATAAGGGTGTTCTACACTTCCGCACGTAGAGTATTTCATACGGAGCCGCTTCAATGCTTGCGTGGTAGCTGTTGTTGTAGGCGAATTCAATCAACGGAAGATGATCCTCCCATGATCCCGTAAAATCTAAGGCACACGCCCTCAGCATGTCTTCCAGCGTCTGGATGGTCCGCTCACTCTGGCCATCAGTCTGAGGGTGATAAGCTGTACTCAGTTTGACTTGCGTCCCTAGCTCTCGTTGAAAACTCTGCCAGAAGGTTGAAGTGAATCTGGCATCTCGATCTGATACGATAGACAGCGGAACACCATGCAAGCGCACCACCTCGGCTATATAAAGTTTCGCAAGCCTATCCATAGTATATGTCTCCTTCAGTGGTAAGAAGTGTGCCGATTTCGACAGCCGGTCGACTACCACCCAAATCGCATCGTATCCCTTCTACGTCCGCGGTAGATGCGTCACGAAGTCCATTGTAACGTGCTCCCATGTCCACATAGGGATCGGTAGTTGTTGTAGTTTCCCATACGGGCGTTGATGCTCGACCTTCATTTGCAAACACGTAACACATCTTTCGACGAAATGCGCTACATCCTTCTTCATTCCCGGCCACCAATACGTCAGTTTCAGATCATGATACATCTTGTTCGCTCCTGGATGAATCGAATACTTTGATTTGTGTGCCTCAGCTAAAACTTTCTTTCGCAGATCTCCGAGTTTTGGTACCCAGACGCGATCCCCAAAACACTTTAAACCTTCGGTGTTTGTTACTAGCATATCCAAATTTCCCACCAATCGCTCGCTCTTCAAATTTTCCTCTTTTGTTGCTTCCTCTTGCCACTTTCTAATTTCGGCCCTAAGGTCTGGGACAAGGCTTATTCGATAAGCCACGATGCCCATTCGGGAATCCAAAACGTCGGGCTTGACTTTACCTCCTTTTCGACTTAAGGCATCTGCTACCACGTTCCCTTTACCCGGATGGTAAAGGATCTCACAGTCATAATCACTAAGTAGTTCGACCCATCGCCGCTGCCTCATGTTTAGTTCCTTCTGATTGAGAATATGTTGGAGACTCTTATGATCGGTATAAATCTGACACTTCACGCCGTAAAGGTAGTGTCTCCAAATCTTTAGAGCAAAGACTACTGCGGCGAGCTCCATGTCGTGGGTTGGGTAGTTGAGTTCATGCTCCTTCAGCTTCCTAGATGCATACGCGATTACTTTTCCCTCTTGCATGAGTACATACCCCAAGCCTAACGTTGAAGCGTCACAGTAGACCACGAATCCGTTAGTCCCACTAGGCAAAGCGAGAATAGGCGCACGAGTCAGTTTCTCCTTCAGATTGTTGAATGTATACTCACATGTCGGTGTCCATTCGAATTTGACTTCCCTCTTTGTCAGCCTCGTGAGTGGTGTGGCAATCGCCGAGAAGTGTTTGATGAATCTCCGGTAATACCCTGCTAACCCCAGAAAACTCCGTACCTCCTTGGGAGATTTCGGCGACTCCCAATTCTGGATAGCCTCGATCTTTGCTGGATCCACCTTGATTCCTTCTTGCGTCACGATGTGCCCCAAAAACTGGACTTCCTTCAACCAAAACTCGCACTTTGAAAACTTTGCGTAGAGTCGTTCATGCTTCAGTAGTTCTAGTACCTTTCGTAGATGTTCTCCGTGCTCCTCTACCGTCTTAGAGTAGATCAAAATATCATCGATGAAAACGATGACGAACTTATCCAAAAATGGTTTGCACACCCTATTCATCAAATCCATGAATGCCGCTGGTGCGTTTGTCAAACCAAAGGACATCACTAAGAACTCGTAATGGCCGTACCTAGTACGAAATGCCGTCTTTGGTATATCCTCCTCCCTTACCTTAAGTTGATGGTACCCCGATCGCAGATCGATCTTTGAGAAGTACTTCGCGCCTTGAAGTTGGTCAAACAGGTCATCAATCCTCGGCAACGGATATTTGTTCTTTACGGTCACTTTGTTGAGTTCACGGTAATCTATGCACATCCTCATGGTTCCGTCTTTCTTCTTTACGAACAACACTGGTGCTCCCCAAGGTGACGTGCTAGGGCGAATGAACCCCTTGTCAAGTAGTTCCTGCAACTGCGTCTTCAGTTCTTTCAGCTCTGACGGTGCAAGGCGATACGGTGCCTTGGCAATGGGTGCCGCTCCGGGTACCAAGTCGATTCGAAACTCGATCTCTCGCTCCGGTGGAAGGCTATCTAAGTCATCCGGAAATACTTCCGGGTACTCGCATACAACCTGAACATCCTTTACCTCTAACTTTTTCTTACCTGAATCTACAACATAAGCCAAGAACCAAAAGCAACCCTTCCTAATGCATCGGTTTGCTTTGATTACCGAAATCAATCTAGTGTTCCTATTTTGCTTAACTCCATAGATTACGGTCGATCTCCCATCTGGCAGTTGGACACGACCCGTCTTTTGCTCACAATCTATTTTAGCCTTATTCCCAATCAACCAATCCATACCTAACACCACATCCAATCCTCCGATAGGTATAGGGCTTAACGCTACAGGCACTAAGCATCCTTCTAACTCTATCGTACAACCCTTCGCAACCTCCCTAACCCACACACGCCCATTGGCGGTGTCTGGCTCATAAGGATGGTCCAACGGTTCAAATTTCACACAAGATAATTTGAGAAGTTCAGGAGTAGCATACGAATAGTCTGCACCCGAGTCAAACAATACTTTTGCACGTAAAGAGTTTACCAGGAATGTACCTGTCACCACGTTAGGCGCCTCTTCCGCTTCCGCTGCTGTCATCATAAAGGCCCGACCCCTAACCTGAGCCGGTGCTGTCTTCTGGTTATCCTTTGCTGCTACTGCTCGTCCTCCGGGCACTGGTGCTCCTTCCCTCTTCAACTGGGGACACTCTGATCTGAAGTGGTCAGACGACCCACATTGGTAACACGCTCTACGGGCCGAGCAATCTCGGGACAAGTGGCCCGGCTGTCCGCATCGAAAACAGGTTGGTGGTCCAGACCGACAATCTCCCAGATGAACCTTCTGGCACTTCCCGCAAGGCCTGACATTCGGGTTCTGACCTCCTCTAGAATCAGTTCTAGGAAACCTTCCCTTCCTAGGATCATTAGCTGGCCCGTCCCACTTCCTCTTCTCTCCCATCCTTTCCGTCGCCTGAGGGTTCTTCTCACGCTCAATCGTCTCGGCAGCATTGATGGCTGCCTGAAAAGTAGCAGGCTCCTTACTCAGCACAAACTCTCTAAGGTTGCCTCTCAAACCCCAGATAAACCGCTCCACCTTCCGATCTTCCGTTGGAACGTAAACTCCAGCAAAACGGGCCTTCTCAATAAACTTGGTGGTGTAATCTTGCACAGACGATCCACCTTGCTCCAGAAGCAAGAACTCTTCCTCCATCTTCATGGTTGCTGTCAAAGGGCAGAATTGCGACTTAAACGTTATCACAAATCCTTCCCAAGTCATCGCTCTAACAGCTTCAGCTCCCTTCCCCCGGTCTCCATGTTCCACCAGCTCAAGGCATCTGCCTTCAACATCGATCGAGCGTACACCACCTTGTCTTCAGCTGAACATCGACAAGTCTCAAATACCATCTCCATTTCCTCAATCCACCTCATGGCCAACACAGGATCTCGCTCCCCTTTGTAGGTGGGAGGCTTGCAAGCAGTAAAAGCCTTGTAGCTACACCCGTGCACTGGTCTTGGTGATACCACCGTTTCCAATGGCGTCATCTGCGAACCTCCGCCGATCACAGTAGCCGGCGGGCTATTCATCTCAGACTCTTCTCGACCACCATCGGATTTCGACTTCTCTTGCTGGTTCAGTAAGGTCTGTAATGCATCTTGAATCTTTCCCATCTCTGTCTGAAATGCCTCCTTAGTGACAAAGGCAGTAGGCTGGCTCGCAGAACTCTCCTGCTGAGAGGGCTCAGGTATAACGGGTGGTCTCTCACTTTGAGCCCTACGGCCACCTCTAGCGCGAGACTGGTTCCTGACGCCACCCTCAGTAGCAGCCCTGCTGGCTCTTCCTCGTCCCCTACCACGGCCTCGACTCCCGGCCCTTCCTCTTACCGCAGTTGGTCGCAGTTGCACAGTAGGCTCAACTGTAACATCTTCTGCCTCTGGTATCACTCTGCTACGGAGCTTTCGTCCAGCCATCAAATACTGAAATAATAGTGAAAACTTAGATTATCCCTACAAACTGGGTACATGGACGGTCACGAGTGTTCACATGCATACATGGACTCGTAACTACACTGGCCAGGTGTATTACGTTCCCATATCGCATGCTAATCCCCGAACCCCTTTCCCCGACGACTCCATCCTAGGCGATACTTATGGTCACCTAATATCTCAGCCGTGTCCCTATTCTTACAGTTTAAGACTAGGCCCAATCCTGGTCACCTAATTCACTTAAACTAATGCTCTGATACCAATTTGTAACGCCCCAAAACCCATAACATATAATATAGCATAAATAAACAATCCCAGTGATCTAACGCAAAGGAAACATTCTAATATAAGATAGAGGCAAAGTAAATGCACGCGGAACATCCCTTCACGGCTGAGATATAAATTCCCATAGTCTAAAGGGTATTAATTACTAAACTGAAATCTTCCTAGGAGTCAAACCTTCTCCTTCCCCTTCCTAGCCTCACGCTCGGCACCTGAAAGTTTTAAAAGATTTTGAAATGCGAGGGTTAGACCATAAGGTCTAGTGAATTCCCTCAAAACAGTTTATAAAACAATTCCGGCCCGCTGGCCGTAAAACGAGTTAAAACCCACTGAATGTGTGCGGACAAAGAAATAATACAGTCCAGGCCCAGTCCAGGTCACCTGACAATAACTCCCAAGGGACGAAGTCCCGAGGTACCCCAAGTGGTGGATCAGACCAAATGGTAAACTCCCAAGGAACGCGAGGTTCCAAGGTACCCAGTGTCCACAGTGCAACACATCAGTTAAATCATCACACAATTACCATTTAAGCATGCTTTAAATGTAATTCAACAGTTGTCACGTTTACCACAAAAACAAGTATAATGTCGTCATCAAAACATTTCGCAATTCGAATGGATATATTTGAAAAAACGGTAAAAACAATCCATTCATTCAAGCAAGGGAACTCACCTGGGCTTATCTCACAGATCTCGGTTCTCCCAGATACTTCTCCTCCTAAAGGATCTGTAAATATCCTAAGGAATTAGTGATTCGCACTTGCTAATATACTCTAACTAAGACACCCCTAGGCAGACTTAGCACGGGGGTTCCGCTATGGAAAATTCTTCTCCGAGAAACTAACCCTACAATCGAAACCACTCAAAAAACGGACTCGGGAGAAAGCCAATTTGTTAGAGCAAATATTATTGTATCCGAGATCTCAAGATGAGGAAACAATATTCAAGTCAAACAAAGTCAAAGGATGGAAGTCAAAGAAGAAAGTCAAGCATCAAAGTCAAAGTCAAAGCATTAATATGTAAAGTCAAAGTATTAGTTGGAAAAGTCAATGTTAGTAAGTGTTGAGGTCAAGGGTATATATAGTGTGTTAGAAGGAGTGTTAGAAGGATATGATAGAAGGAGCTCATTTGTAATATTCATGAGTGTGTGTTTTAGAGAGAGATTCTAGAGAGAGAAAGTTCATATTGTAAAGATTACATCATGGAATGAGAATTGTTTGATTTGATCCATTGTTTATTGCACTTACAAGTGGTATCAGAGCTATGGCAGAAGATTGGTGCACAATTGGATTGAAGATTTGAAGAAATTTGAAGAAAATTGAAGAATTTTTGAAGAAATGGGTTTTATAGAATTTTTGTGTAGATTTGTAGTTTTTGTTGTAGATCTTGTAGATTTGTGTGTGTTTTTGTGTTTCTAGTGTGTTTTCTTATCATCTCCAATCACTCTTGATCAATATTGTACTCAAATTTGAGTTTTTGATTTTTGAAAAGCTTCAAAGTTCATCCATGGAGTTTTTGATAAATTTTTGAAAATTGGATGAGTTTGATCTATTTTTGGTGAGTGTTGTTTCACAAAAGTTGTTTGTAATCATGAGGTGAGCAACATATTCGAATTTTATAAAAATTGGTGAAGATTTGTGAAAATTGTTCTTGAAAATTTGAGTTTATGTTCTTAAGAGTTCATGAGTGATTTAGTGATTTGATGTGTTTTTGATTCGTTTTTGAGTGGATTTGTTTCTAAAAAGTGTTTTTGGACATGAATCTACCATTTGTTTTTTAGTTTTAGAGGTTAATTTTGTGTTTTTAAATTTTTTGGATTGAAGGTGTTTTTTCATGTTCTTGAATTTTTCTTGGGGAAGAAGATGAAATTTTTGGATGTTTGATCCAAAATTTTAAGTATTTTTTGCAAAAAGTTGTTTGTGGGTCAAGTTAGAATGTCTCGAGTCTATCTTTGGTGTGTTTTAAGGCTTTGGTAAGTGAAAAAAGTGGGTCAGACTCGAGTTAGAGGTCAAAAGCATCAGTCAGAACTCGAGTCAGCATATAGTTTTGTGGATAAGAGCTCGAGTCAGATCAGAAGGTCAATCAGACGCTCGGTCAGAGCATGGATCAGCGGTCAGATGCTCCAGTCAGCGATTGATTCTCGGTCAGCAGCCAGTAAGAGGCTCGGTCAGCAGTCAGCGCATGGGTCAGAAGGCGCTGACCGCTTGCTGACGTCATCGTGACGTCTTGCTGACATCACCCGCTCGAGTTAGGTGGCGCGTGCAGACGCGTGTCCCGCGCGTGCAGGCGAGTGAAGTCCACAGCTGGCGCGTGGTAGCGCGTGACAGCGCGTGAGCGCGCGTGGTAGCGCGTGTCTAGCGCGTGTGATCGTATGTAGGGTGTATTTCGAGCCAATTTTCCTGTATTTCGAACCATTTTCTTTCCTATCTCGAGCCAAGTGATGTAACTCGAGTCTTGAGCTTATTTTTAGTGTTTTTAAATGTGTTTGAGCTATTTTTGAGCTTGTGTACTTGCAAGTTTCATTGTTTTTCCTTTACTTTTATTTCTTTCTTTTTTCTTTTATTAAATAGTTGTGTTGTGTTTTCTTTTCATTCTATTTTCAATTTTAGTCCTTGTACGTGTGTTTTCAAGTTTGTGAGTCGTTTAAGTTTCTTGTTTTGTCATTTTTAGTCCTTCAAGTTTATTTTTACCCATTTTTCTTCGGAATTTTTGATTTGTTTGACATAAATCATTTGTGCACTACTTACACTTCTAATCGAAGTTTCTGTTGACGATCCTTATTATCTTTTGTGCAGATAACAATGGATTCTGATGATGAGATTCAGTATGAACGAGATTGGGATAAAACGAAGAGACTTGAACGTGAAAAGGCCAGTCTTACAACACAGCTTGCAAAAGCAGTTGCTCAGTTTAAAGAAAAAGAGTTTCATTTGAAAAATCATATCAAAGAACAAGAGCTTCAAATGAAAAATCAGATTAAAGAGAAAGACCTTCAAATGAAAAATCAGATCAAAGAAAAAGAGCTTGATTTTGAAAAACAAATTGCAGAGACAAAGCTTCAATGTAAAAAGCAAATTAAGGAATCAAACAAGATAATTCAATTTTTAGATGAGAAGCTTCACAAAATAGGTGTTTCTGAACGGACAATTTTTCTAAACAAACCCTGTGCACTCAGAGATTTTCTTGATGTTAAATGGGGTTTAGGTTATGAGAATCCAAATGTGTTGAAAAATGCTCTTAAGGAGAAATCTGCATTTTATGATTTTACAAGTATGTTAATGAGCACCAGATTTCCTTCTTTAAAAGGTTTTGAAATGAAGGAAGATTTCTCAGATATGCAAGAAATTGAACAACATGATCCTGTATATTATGAACCTAAATATCATAGGGTCAAGTTTGTATATAATTCAGACACTCTGAGAATCAAATCAAAAGACTCATCTAATTCTTCTGATTTTCTGGTTTATCCTGATATTAATTCTTCTCAAGAATCAGATGTCAAAGCTAAACCTTATGTTCCTACATTAGTTTTAGAAGAAAAGATTGTGGATCTTGAAAATCTTCTCAAAAAGACTCAATCTGAGTATGAATCTCTTAAATTCAAAGAGCAGAATGAGCACAATGCTGAAAGAGAGATGCTTCTCGAGCAAATCCAGATTCTACAACAAGTTGTGTATGAAAGTGAACATGATCTGGTGAATGAAAGAAGCAGGTTTGCAAAAGACAGAGAAAAATATGTTCAAGAGATTTTAGAGCTTCAAAGGACAGTGGCTGATCTTCAGAAATTATTAGAAGACAAAGCTGGAAAGGAAAAGCAAAATGTGGAACTAGAGGTTGCGAAAGAAAGACATATGTTTGAAACAGAAATTGAGAAGCTTACAAAGACTGTTTCTGATCTTCAAAATACTTTATTAGAAGAAAGAAAGGTATTTGATTTGACAAGTGTTAATCTTTCAAAGAAAATATCTGAGTTAGAGAGGAAGATTATCCTAGATAAGAAGAATTCTTTGAAGAAACCAAGTCTTCGTGCCGGGAAATATCAGAACATGATGCATGAATTTGAAGAAGAAATCCAAGGTGTTCATACAGTGAGGAAAGTTGATGACAAGAAATGTATTGAGCTTCAAAAACAAATTGTTGACTTACAGAATCAGTTATCTGATGTAAGACATCAATTTAAACAAAAAGAGAAGGTTCTTCGACATGAAAAGAGTGTTTTAGAACAGATAATCGCTGAACCTAAGAAGCCAAGTCTTGTGGAAGCAGATTTTGAGGATCAAAAGGAAGTGTTTAAGGCTGAAATAAGGAAGCTTACAAGCAAGTTATCTGAATTATCGACTAATATCATGAATGAGCAACGAATGCGATCTGATCAGCAAAAGAAGCTTGATGATCTTCTTGAAGAGAGAAACAAATTCTCTTCCAAAGTGAAAGAACTTGAGAAGATAACTTTCAAAGCTCATGATTCAAGCAATGTGGATAGTGCTTCACTGAGTAATATCAACTCAAGTGGTCAGATTCGTACTTCAAATCTCTTCTATGATCGTCGTGTTGATTATTCAGGTAATCATCGTTTTTCAAATAGTAAGTTCATTTGGCAAGTTAAGGGATCTAGTACAAAGGTAACTCATACAAAATCATTTGCTTCGGAACCGAAAGTTCAAAAGAACAAATCTTTCCATGACACGTCTTTTGGTAAGTCTCAGTTAGTTTATTCAACAAATAAACTTCTTAGTCTATCCAAAAGAAAATCATCTGGTTCTTACTTTCAAAGAAATGATTTTGTAAGTGACGATTATATCGATGAACGATTTGGGATTTACAAGATTTCATCTTATAACTCAAATTTCTCTAACATAAGAGGATCCACATCCAAGTGGATACCAAAATCTGTTTGATTTTGCAGGTTAGTGGCTCCTGAATAATTCAGTTCAGGACCCGATCTTCAATTATTGGTGGCTTCTAAACATTCAGTTTAGGACCCGTACTTCATTTATGCGCTTCAATGTAAGTATCCCTCTAAACCCTTAGCTTAGTACTTGTGCTTAACTGCGTTAACCGTGGGATTCATCATAAGGAACTTACTTGTGTTAGTTTCTTTCCGATTTTACATCATTTCACGAATTTCCACGTGTTATAATTTTCTTGACATAGTTATTTCCACATCTCATATATTCGTTGAAATTATTCGGTGGAAATACACTCGCTTGAATTCCAATTTGATTTCGATGCACGTTATTTCATTTCAATGATTCAATTCTTATTCAGATTATTAATTGTGAATTGTTCTTCACAATTAAACTTTCTAATCATTGATTCATTTCTTGAATACACTGTGCTTATTGAGTCTATCTGTTTAGCGCTTGAATTTTGTTCTTTGGAATTCGATCAAGATTTTTAATTTCTACAATCAATCATCACTTGTTAGAGCATTTGAATGAATTTCTTCAACATATGATCTCATCAACAAATGTTCCCCATTTCTGTTCAACATATGTTTCCCATATACATATGTATCACATATGAATCACCATCATATCACGTTCTGGTATGAATATACTCAACGTTTCAAAGAATATCATTTCATGATATCAACTTATGTGTGATAGGATATAGAAGTTTCTATGATCAATCCAGAGCCGGAGGATCTACCCAAGAAACACAACCCTAGGTTAGACCTAGTGTGTGAGGGTGTGAATGAGGTAAAATGTCCGAGAGCTTGAGTGTAGGGGGAGTTAAAAGAAAATGGTGAGTGTGAGACAGGATCAAAAAGAATAAAAGAAGATCCTTCCCAAACCGATACACTTATCCGGGTAACCACATCATCTATTCATTCTCGTTCTTTGGAGATGAATATTGAAACAAGACATGGACCCAGTGTCGATAACTCGTGTCACCCCACCAAGCCACTCAAATATCTCTTAAAAGATGTTTGTTTCAATTCTCACGGAGAATTAGCACATCATCTATCTAATCTTCACTCGGAAGATTTAGATATTGAAACAAGGAAGACATCCTCTCCGGTCTCCGAACTTCATATTCTATGCACAAGAGTCATTGATTTCTAATCTGCGTCCCAGGTTGAATCAATATTTGAGCCTAATTGATATGATGATAATTCTTTGACACTTGCACGAGTCTTTGTGATTCCAATTGCATATCTTTGTGATATTGCCGGAACAGTCTGAGAACTTAGTGTTATAACTTTGATTCAGTGATGACTGGAAGTCCTATCAGTGCTACCCAGTTGCCAACACTGAAAATAGGCCACACAATTCTATGAGTTGTTGTGTCAATAGTTGCTATATGTGCTTCTATGTTAGCTGATTACCCATCATTTGAGGGGGAGCAACTTGAGCTGGATTTGAGGGGGAGCACTTGGATATGGATGAGCTGTTTGATTGAGGGGGACATATGGTTGAGCAGCTCATGTGAATGCGCTATTTGATGATGATGTCTTTGATTGTTCATGATGCTCAGGATTCTCCTAACCATCATGAGGGGGAGAAGTTTCATCAAAGACATTTGCAAAAGCATGATGACGATATGGGATATATGTGCAAGAGTTCAGGATGATTTGTGTTGGAGAGTTCAAGATTCGTTTGAAGAGTTCAAGATAACGATGAGGGGGAGAAGTTTCATCAAAGACGTATGCGAAGACACGATTGAAGATTTCATGATGTTGGTTCATTCAAGTTTTGAGGGTTTATGTGAAGAAATGTGTTGTGAAGTAACAGTTAAGGGAAGAAAGCAAGTATTAAGGGGGAGCTTAAAGAGAGATCAAAGTTTAAATCTTTTGAATCTAAGGTTGAAAAGCCTTTAGATTTAAAGATTGAGTTCGAGTTATGAAGGTTGATGAAAGAATGGTTTGATTTGCTGGAGTTGAGAAAGTGGTTTGAAGAGTTTGAAGATTTGATGGGTTTATATTGAGAAGGTGAAGAGCTTAGTACACGTAGTGTCAAAGCTCAGAACCTAAATATCCTTGACCATTGGCTTTGATTACCTCAAGAAGGGTTACTGGATTTGACCTCAAGAGGGAATTCTGGGTTTGATGAAGACTGCTTCAAGTTGAAGAGTGTTGATTCAAAGATGTTATTTGAAAAAAGGGGAGATTGTTATGTGTTGAGCTTATCTGGTTGATTGTGATGATCTGATTTCAAGATTGAAGATTTTGTTCTGAAGATGATGCTTGCATAAATGGGGAGATTGTTTGTTGTATGACTTTTGTAATTGGAAAAAGTTTGTTTAACTTGAAGATAGAAGATCATTAAAGCTGAAGCTCATTTTGAAGAGCGATCTCGAATACAAAGGGGGAGATTGTTAGAGCAAATATTATTGTATCCGAGATCTCAAGATGAGGAAACAATATTCAAGTCAAACAAAGTCAAAGGATGGAAGTCAAAGAAGAAAGTCAAGCATCAAAGTCAAAGTCAAAGCATTAATATGTAAAGTCAAAGTATTAGTTGGAAAAGTCAATGTTAGTAAGTGTTGAGGTCAAGGGTATATATAGTGTGTTAGAAGGAGTGTTAGAAGGATATGATAGAAGGAGCTCATTTGTAATATTCATGAGTGTGTGTTTTAGAGAGAGATTCTAGAGAGAGAAAGTTCATATTGTAAAGATTACATCATGGAATGAGAATTGTTTGATTTGATCCATTGTTTATTGCACTTACACAATTTTCCGATTTGGAAAATGGTATTTTCCGATTCGGACTTTTCCGGTTCGGGAAACCCACTTTTCCGATTCGGGAAACCCACTTTTCCGATTCGGAGATTTTCGAGGTCAACATGACGGCCCAACTAGCCCATTTCCCGATTCGGAAAACATTGGTTTCCAATTCGGGAAAGGCATAACGAAGCAAAACACCCCAAATCACAACACTATTTTCCCGATTCGGAAATTATGATTTCCGATTCGGAAAACATGTTTCCCGATTCGGAAAACATGATTTCCGATTTGGAAAACATGATTTCCGAGTCGGAAAACACCAACAGGTCCGAAAATCGTCCTAAATCGACCAAAAACTGATTCTAACTCGATCCAAATACATCCAAATTCATTCCAAAGGAATCCTACATCAACCATAAGTAAATCCTACACTTTTGGGCATCGAAACTTACCTCGGTGACGATCTCCGACCTCGTAAATTGATGAAACGGCTCTGATGTTCTCCAACACACACTAAGCACACACAATAATCTTTTCCAAGAATGGTAAAGATTAGGGTTTAAGGTTTAAATACCTTGGGTTTTGGGCCAAGCCCATACCTAAAATGGTATAAGCCCATACCATTAGAAGTTTTCAATAGTTACATATTTAACCCCAAAAATCCTCATATTCTCACAAGAGGTCAATAGACAGTAACTTAACTTATTTAACTCCATCTAGGATCTTGGTTATTACATCACACCCCCCTTAAAAGAATTCCGTCCCGGAATTCACTCAATAAACAGGTGTGGGTATCTTTCTCTCATCTCTAACTCTGCCTCCCAAGTACATTCATGCCCCTTATGGAACTTCCACTGGACTTTTACTAAATCAATCTCTTTGTTCCTAAGCTTACGGATCTTCCGATCCACTATTGCAACAGGTTCCTCCTCGAAGTTCAACTTCGGGTCAATACGTATCTCTCTCAGGGGTATTGCCGTACCTGGATCCGCTAAACACTTCCGAAGGTTTGAGACATGGAAGGTGTTGTGGACTCCACCTAACTCATCAGGTAGGTCTAGCCTGTAGGCCACTGGTCCGACCCGCGCGGTAATTATGAACGGCCCAATGTAACGTGGGCTTAGCTTACCCTTCTTCCCAAAACGTACCAAATCCAAAAGAAATTGCAAACTACAGGGACCAAATCCATAATTACTGAAGTTTAGGGACTAAATCCATAAAAACCACTAAACCACAGGGACCAAATCCGTAATTTACTCTTTTTATTTTCATAACACTCATGGTCTGTCTACTTTACAATGTTAGTTAATAATAATTATGAAGGACTAACTTGTTTTTAAATAAACTTTGGGGACCAAAATTTAGGGTGGCAGTTTCTGACACGACCCGCCAACCCGACACGACACGACACGAAGATTTCGAGGGTTGGGATTTTCTGACCCTCCAACCCGTCAACCCGCCGACCCGCCAACCCGCCAAATTTGGCGGGTTGACCCACCGGGTTGGCGGGTTGACCCGCGAACCCATTTATATTTAAATAACTATTTAATATTTATATATTTACTTATTATTATATTATAAAAAAAATAAAAAACTAAAGAAATTACAAATCAAAAATCAATTATGAATTGAAAACTGAAAAGTCAAACAAACTCTAAACTTGTTTAAACTTGAAACTTGGTTTATTTGAACTTGAAACTTGTTTGGTAGTATTTGGTATTTTGGTACTTGGTTGTATTTGGTATTTTGGTTGCTTTTGGATGTTGTCTACTTGTTTTTATTTGAATTATATAAAGTATGAGCTTTGACCCATCAACCCTTTTATGACCCACCAACCCATTTATGACCCACCAACCCGCCAACCCGCCAACCCTTGACACGACCCACGACACGACCCTCCGTGGGTTGGGTTGAAGAACTCGACACGATTAGTTAAATGGGTTGGGTTGGGTTGTGGTTTTCTGACCCTCCAACCCGTCAACCCGTGACTCGCCAACCCTTCAACCCGCGAATTGCCACCCCTACCAAAATTGTAATCTTCTCTAAGATTTAATTAATTCATGGTTTCTTTTAACTTTCTATTAAAAATATTATATATATCTAATTAAAAATTAACTTTATTAAAAGTTAAATAAATATCAAAAAATTTATTTAAAAACTAATAAGTTCATAAAAATTATGTTTAAAAAAAAAATCAAGTTTAACAAAATAAAAAAGTAAGATAAATTTATATGTCTTTTGAGTTGAGAAATTAAAATAGGAAATTAAGTTCGCTTAATTAGGTAAACTTATTAACATATAGTCAAATTATAAAAAAATTAAACTAACAACAAAACAAATATTTTATATTAAGGTTATAAAAACATTGTTTATTTAAATATTTTTTTATAAGATATTAGTTTTTATAGATTTTTTTAAATATTGTTATATAAAAATTTTAATCCGGCGTTTTGTATTATAAGTGTATAAAATCTTGTTATGATGTCCAAAAACGTCCTATAAACTTATTCTAATGCTTAAAGAAAATCACATTTTATTTTATGATTATGTAAATTAAATCTTATAAAGTAGTTTATTAGGATGCTTAAAATAAATTTGGTACCATACAAACCTAAATGTGTTGTAATAATTTTTCATAATTTTTTTTTGATGATCATTGTTTTTTTTGAATATCATTGTTTTAATATTATTTTGTTGTTATTTGAATTACTTATAATTTAAACATATATTAATATTTTCATGTTAATTTAACTTAATTTTAAATTTTGCTCGAATATTTGAATTTCTAACTACAAGAATATTTGAATTTATCTTGATATCATTTATTTTTTCTAAATTTGAGATTTTATCTAAATATTTTACAAATTTGATAGCAAATTCATCTAAATACTTATAATTTGAACATATCATTTGTTTTTTTGTACTTGATACTAAAAATATTTTATAAAATTAATATTTTCTAAGTAAATATAAAATATTTATTTAATATTTAATTTACTTTAATAAGTTTGATTTTTTTATTTAGTATATAAATTATTTTTGGTTGAAAGTTAAAACAAAAATAAATCCATTAAATCTTAGAGAAAATTAAAATTTTGGTCCTTAGAGTCTATTTAAAATCAAATTAGTCCCTCATTTTTATTTTTAACTAACATTTTTACACAAAGGGATCATGAACATTATGAAAATGAAAACTTAGAGACCACGGATGTAAATACTTTGTTTTAGAACTGAATCCAAAATCTAAGCAAATCACAAGGAACTGGTGTAATTCACTCTTTTTTATATCTTGAAGGACAGAAGTTGTTTCCAAGATAATCAAACTAAAACCTATATATACAAGTACAATTACAAGATAAAATATAAACAAATATGGCTTAGCCATCTTCAATCTGAAACGTTGGCCTAAAAATATATGGTAAATGGTTCCTAGATTTAAGAAACTTGGTACCTCTATTTCTCCAATAAATAGTCTTCTTCCTTACCATCTCTAAAATCTTTGCCCAAATAATAAGAACCTATTTCAATACAAATGGGTAAAGCCATATGTTGTTTGTTACTTATAGCAATGGTTTTCAGGAGCCACGCTGTTGTTGTCGATATAAAAGCGAGAGGTGCTAAGGGCGATGGCAAAACTGATGATGGCCCGGTAATCATGACACATACACATCGATCCATCATTTGATATTATGTGCTAATTCATATGATGTTTTTTGCTACCTAAATGTATATATATATATATATGTATATACATGTAAAGTATCACAAATAGAAGAGGGTTTAAACGGGAACCCCAATTATTTAAGAAAAGCAACAAAATCATACATTAAGGGAAAAAAATGTGACTTAAGTGGCGAGCCATGTATGATTCTGTACATTAGCATCCGTTTTCTTGTTTTTATTAAATAGTCACGGTGAACCCAACTCTTTGCTAATAAAAACAATGTTGATATTTAATTATTAGGTAATAGAGAAAGCTTGGAAAGAAGCATGCGCAGGAGGACCATCACCGAGCTCGGTGTTGATACCACCAGGGACTTATATGGCATATCCTCCGATCCTATTTTCTGGTCCATGTAAGGGTCCGGTTGAGATCAAGGCCAACGGAGCCACCATCAAGGCCCCACCTGAGCTTGCAAGGTTGAAATCCGACAGTTGGATAGCCTTCCAATATATCGATAGGTTGAGTGTGATTGGTGGTACTTTTGACGGCCAAGGCCACGAAGCATGGAAGAACCAAAAATGCGCGGATACAGCTTTTTCATGCCAAATGCCAGTCGTAAGTAGTAGTACTATTTCTTTAAATCCGATTTTAATTGGTGTTAATTAATCATCATGCAAATGCATGCATGCTAGTTAACCTTATATAGTTTTTTTTCGTGTCTCAGAATCTTAGATTCAGTTTCGTCAAGAATTCGTTGTTGAAAGGCATAACATCTGTCAATAGCAAATACTTTCACATGGTCATATTTGCTTGTGACAACATTAACATTGAGCATGCCACCATTGATACACCGGGTAACAGCCTCAACACGGATGGAATTCACATTGGCCACACAAACGGGTTCAACATCACGAATTCAAACATAAAGAGCGGTGATGATTGCATTTCTATTGGAGATGGAAGCAAGAACGTCCACATCGAGAAGTTGACCTGTGGACCTGGCCATGGCATCAGCATTGGAAGCTTGGGCAAATACGCAAACGAACAACCTGTACAAGGAATCTGGATCAAGAACTGCACCATCACTGGAACCATCATCTCAGGAGTCAGGAGGATCAAGTCCTGGCCTGGTCCTACTTCTACCCCAGGAACAACCACCGATATTCATTTCGAAGATATCATCATGAACAACGTGGAAAATCCCATATTGATCGATCAACAATATTGCCCTAGTAACCGTTGCAATGTATATATATATAAAAACCAATGGTACATATAAATTAATTGTTGACATATTTACAATACTAATTTTGGATTGTTTTATGACTAATTAATAGAAAGCTTCTCCATCGAAAGTGAAGATATCGAATGTGTGCTTCAAGAAGATCAGGTGAACATCAGCAACGAAGGTGGCCGTAAAGATGGATTGTAGCCAAGGATTACCATGCGAAAACGTAGAGGTGTCTGATATCTATTTGACATACAACGGAGCTAGAGGAGGAGGAGCCGGCGCCATCTCCGAGTGTTCTTATGTCAAGCCCAAAGTAATGGCTAAAAATATCCCTCCGGCTTGTCCTGGATATAGCTAGCGTGATATACACTGTCGAATAAAGTGCGGTGGAATTCTTATAGATGGATGTTCATAGTAGTTCAAATTCTATATATTTGTAGTCTTTAAAATTATTTTATGTGTATATTAATTACTTATCTGATTAATAATGGAATATATAGTAGCTAGCGTGATATACACTGACAAATAAAGTGTGGTGGAATTCTTATAGATGGTGTTCAAAGTAGTTCAAATTCTATATATTTGTAGTCTTTAGATTATTTTATGTGTATATTAAATACTTATCTGATTACTTATTGGAATATATAGCAGCGTGATATACACTATTAAATAAAGTGTGGTGGAATTCTTATAGATGGTTGTTCATAATAGTTCAAATTCTAGATATTTGTATTGTTTAGATTATTTTACTTGTATATTAGTTACTAGTTTTGATCCCATGTAATACACGGGATAATTTCAGAAAATTATATTACAAATATGAATTGTTGTGCTATTGATCTTTTAACATCAATATTATTTTCTATCAAATACATTAATTATATTAAAAGAAACTACAAACTTTATTTATTTTTAATTTAATTCAATTGATATCAAATTATCAACAACCAAAATATAACAAAGACATTTTATAGATCAAACTATAAACTATCTTTGACTTTAAAATGACGTTAGTATACTTTCACATATAAAAAGAAAGATATACATACAAAAGTGTACTTGGATTGAAATATAATAATCGATACGTTTAACAATAACTTGTTATAAAAATATTAATTAACTATTATATTAAAACTCAATGATTATCTTGATTATATCTAAAATGAAATATTTATTTTCTATTTAATGACGTTTATCAATTAGTTACATGAATACAAATATAAATTGTTATATAATGTGGAGAACAAAACTTAGTTATGCTTCTACTGATGTAGATCAAAAAACTAAAAAAAAGTAATAATGAAATATTTATTTTCTATTTGATGGCGTTTATTAGTTAGTTACATGAATACAAATATAAATTATTATATAATGTGGAGAAGAAAACTTAGTTATGCTTCTACTAATGTAGATCAAAAAACTAAAAAAAAGTAATCAAGCAAAAAACCATAAATCAGGAGAAAATCAAACCATATGATTTAGTTTATCATAAGAAAACAATGACACAATTTTTTTACCATTCTTCAAATAATTGCAAAAGCAAATAATAAAATAAATTTTATGCATGAATGTTCTTCGAAAAAATGGTTGACGAACTTACCTAAGACGTTTGCAGAAGGAGTAATGGAGGAACTTGAAAAATTAAAATGGAAAAGGTAAGGTTTATACGGTTTTTGTTGAATCTGCTTAGTATTTAAATATCAATTTAGGGAGAGAGATAGAGGTATAGATGACTTCATACCAATAGATAGAGATAAAGTTTGTTATATTTAATAGATAATTTTAGATTAATTTTTAATAATTTTAATTTTTGAATCAGTGTCATGTGTCAACATATGACACATATGCATATGATGGCTCACCAGAGCGCAACACCTGCCAATCAGTTACTCTTTTTATTATATATAGATAAAGTTTGTTATATTTAATAGATAATTTTGGATTAATTTTTAATAATTTTAAATTTTGAATCAGTGCCATGTGTCAACATATGACACATGACACATATGCATATTATGGTTCACCAGAGCGTGACACGTGTTAATTAGTTACTCTTTTATTATATATAGATTATATATTTGATTACTTAATGGAATTGAAAGTTTTTAAACATTGCAAAACATCTCGAATCTGAAATCGAGAATTCATATGAATAATTTTGTTTTATGATTAGTTTTATTTTACATAGCATGATGCCAATTTTAGGAATTTATTTGTTTTTAAATCACAAATCTGGTGTATAAAATTCAAGATTAATATGGTTGGTTAATTATTGGTCAAAAAAATTAAATAAGTTCTGCATGCTCAAAATTTATTTATTAGTTTGTTTAGTTTGATTTTTAATAAAATCCAACATAACAATCATAAAGTTCTGCATGCTCCAAATTTGTACAATGTTTTCTTGACAACGATAAAATTAACCAATCAAAACTGTCCAAAAAATTTAAAGAAGGTAACGCCATGGATCTCTATGAACTTCTTTTTTCAAATCTAACAAGGGTGCACTCTATTGACCTAGTTGCGACTCAGGTTACAATGACAATTCCTATACATGAAGGTCTCGTAATCCAATATTGAGAAATCACTTGGGATTGAGGTTGAATCTTTTTTAAACAGTTTTAGAATTGGTTTAGTGATTTGTACCTAAAGAAACATGATTTGTACATTTATTTAGATTTGTTAGACTACGTCCGAGGAAGAGACTTCTATAATATATAACAGTTTAAAACATTTTAAAGTATACTTTAGATTCATGTGTGTTTATTATAATTTATAGTATTGTTAAATTTAAAAATATTCAGTAGTGAATTTATTTTGAAAGTATCGACATATAATTATTGTGGTATAATTTGTAACTAGGAGTGTATAAAAATCCGCCAACCCGCGAAATCCACCCAATCCAAACAACAACCCAGTTAAACCGAACTCGCCAACCCGCTAAACCGTTAACTCACAAAACCGCCAATTAAGAGGGTCAAAATTGGGTTCTAGCTCAAACCGGCCAACTCGCCGCTAATATATATATATATATATATATATATATAGGTATATGTATATAGGGTCAGGTTCAAATGTGAACTCAATTTTGGTTGTGACCGTGAAGACAAATCTCAGCCACACATCTTCGATTATGGTGGACGCGATCACGAAGCATTGACGTGATTCATGGGAGGGTGGAGATTTTTAAAGGAGAGGACCCGGTCTAAGTCGCCTTTATTGACCGGATGAGTGGCTGAGATTCGTCCTCATGTTCACAACCAAAATTGAGTTCACATTTGAAAATGTGAACTCAATTTTGGTTGTGAACGTGAAGACCACTAAAATCGTGCCACGTGACAATATTCACTCTGAATATCATGCATTCTTCAGAGTGAATAAATGCGATATTTAGAGTGAATGTTGCCAAGTGGTACAATTTTAGTGGCCTTCACGTTTACAAAGAAAAATGAGTTTTCATTTGAACTTCCCCCCATCTCTCTCTCTCTCTCTCTCTCTCTCTCTATATATATATATATATAAAGTCATGTTCATACAAGAATACCTTCATATATGATTGGGCCCATATAGGTCCTACATATTAAAAATTCATATGTTGATCCAGCTCTCCTAAGACCTGATGAAATGATAATGATCCTGAACCTTTACTTAGTGAATAGGTTTTTACTTCTGTTATAGCTTGAGGAATTATCACTGAGTCTGTTCAGTGTTATCCCATGTTACTTATGCTGTAACTTAACTTTATAATATTCAGGACCAGGATCAGGAGACGAACGAGCCTGTTCTGCAGTCTACTGATCCTGTCCACTGAAGTGAAGACCTCCTGAAGACATTAAGATCGTACACAAAGAACCATCAGCGACGTCGAAGAAATAGCTGATGACAGGAACAGCATGCTCGTGATCTGAAGACGGAACTCAGTGATAGCAGGCTGCTCAATATCGTATGACCTCCTGAAGACTCATCAGGATACAAGTGACCCTGAACTTCCTCAGTTTCAGGACTCTAGTCACTGATCAGTATCCTGATCCTGAAGGATTAGAATAATGTCTTAGTCTAATGCACAAAAGGATTATCCGCCTTTACTGACACAATAGTACATAAGGACAGTTACTTTACTGTTCCCTCCGTACTTATCAGACCTCAAGGCAACTGTTTACAAACATCCTCTTTTGCACACCATGCAAAGAGTATTTGTTTATAGTAAATAGTACAACAGACCACTCACATTGTGACACGTACACAATAGTAGGTCTGCATGCATTTAATGCATGGAGTATAAATTGGACGTGAAGAGATGTTCTCCATACTTCTTCTTCATCCAAAAATACTCAAGTCCTTTCTTCCTTATTCCCTCTATCTTCTTTCTTTCTTACCTATCTTCTCACTTAGTGCATAGTGAAAGAACTTAGATTGTTTAGTTTAGACTATTTGTCTTTTTTATTTCCGCAACAATCTGTAAATTCATATTGTTAATATAACAAGAATTTAAAAGTGAAAAATTGTGTGATTATATTCAACCCCCCCTTCTATAATCCCAAACCCTATCCTTGCTTGAAGGTCACCTACTTGGGACCAACAAGTGGTATCAGAGCAGATACAAGTTCTCATTTTCTTCTTAGAAAAATCTTGTGATCCTCTCTCTTCTTATTCTATGGCTCTTCAAGCTAAGGATAACTACTTTGATACCGGCTCTGCTGGAAAGCCTCCTCGGTTCAACAAAGACAACTTCTCTCTTTGGAAAACCAGGATGGAACTTTTCCTCTCTGGTTCTGATCCCCAGATTCCTTATTTTCTGGAAAATGGACCACATGTGCCTACACAAACCGTCCACCCTATTCCTGCTGCAGGCGGTCAACCAGCTATACCAGAACGAGAACTGGTAAAGCCTGTGACTGACTGGAATGATGAGGACAGACGCCTTGTCAATATTGACACCAAGGCTAGGTCTCTCATTGCTATGTCACTCCCTGATGACGTTTTCCACTCTGTCTGTCACCTTCGCTCTGCTAAGGAGATATGGGACACTCTTTGTGTTCAATATGAAGGTACTGCCGTACTCATGGAATCAAGAAAGATTTTCTTGGTTCGACAGTACGAAAGCTTTATTCATCAGAAGGATGAAACTCTCTCCCAGCTACATCAGAGATTCAACTGTCTTCTGATTGACCTGAAGACTATCGGTACTACCTATCCTAACTCTGAGGTGATTACCAAGTTCATGGAAGCTCTTCCTGAACATTGGGAAATCTACACCTCCTTCTTAACTATGTCAAAGGACATAAAGACACTCACTCTAAGTGAGTTGTATGGTATTCTTCTGAACCGTGAACAACAGAAGAAACTGAAAAAGAATCTCATAAGAGATACTAAAGATTCCAAAAGCACATCTGTTGCATTGGTTTCTGATTCAGTTCCTCCTGTTGCTGCTGCCTCCTCTTCTGTAACTATTACTGAAATAGAATCCTCTGACTCTGAAATGTCAGAAGATCCTGATTTCAATGAATCCCTGGCTCTCTTAACTAAATCCTTTAAAAGGTTTGCCAAAAAGGGATCTTTCCATAAAAAGAAACCTCTTTCTATAACTGACAAGCCTAAATCAGACCCTGTTGATAAGGCCACTGCTATCTGCTACAATTGTCAGGGCAAAGGACACTTTGGTAATGATTGCAGGTACAGAAAAAGTCAGTTTGCTCCCTCCTCTGCTAAAACTTCTTCCAAGAATCCCAAATACCAGCGCCTGAAGGAAAAGTACAAAAAGATGAAATCCCAACGTAAAGGCAAAGGTTTGATCGCAGAAGACTGCGATTCGGATGATGTCTCTTCTGATGACTCATCTGACGAAGAAGAAACTCAAGTGGGACTCATGGCCATTATTGAGGAACCTATTTTAGCTCTCATGGCTAAAATAGAAGAGGTCCCTGAAGAGGTTCCTACTCCTGAAGCTCCCTTCTCTACTACTGAAGCTTCAACCTCTGCGACTGAATCTACCAGTTAGGTACCTATTCCTCTTGTCCCTCTGGAAAGCTTAACTCAGCTTGACCTGGTAACTCTTGATCTTTTACAAAGCCCTAAATGGCAAGACCTCTGCTGAGAAGATGAACATCGATCTTCGAGATCAACTCAGAGAGTGTCAAGAGAAAATTAAACAACTCACCATTTTGGAAGAAAACTATAAGGACCAGGTCACTGTTAATAAAACTCTTTGCGTTGAAAGAGAAAAGGCCCTTGCTGCTAAAGAAAAGGCCTTAGCTCAATTAAATGCTGAAAAAGTCACCATCAAAGGATGGAGTGACGCCTCTGAAAAAGTTGATGTCATATTAGCTTCAGGGAGAACTGGCAAAAGTAAAAGAGGTCTTGGATTCACTCGTGGATATAAAATGAAGAAACTAAGTCTGATAGTTCCATGCTCAAATTTGGAAAATTTGTTTCTTCTATCCCCATTCCTAATTCTCCTGAAAACACCCCTACTTCTTCTAACACTCACTCTGAAGGTGCTCCTAAGAGCAAAAGAAAACAGTCAAGGATAAATCCAAAACTGAAACACCTTCAAAGACCAAGGGTCCTAAACCCAAGAACAAAGTTCTGGGTGGTGGTCCTTCAGTCTCAGGAACAAAGTCTTTCTCTCAAAGTCCTGCTCCTAGACTGAAGATTGACCTGAAGCAAAAGACTCAGGAGAAGAAATCTATTCCTCCCATGTCCAATGCAAAAGGCATACTTGGTGCTGGTCCTGCCCACTTGAAGTTCAAAAACTTCATGGACCCCACAAAACGCTCTCTCTATCGCAAATGTTACCATTGTGGATTAAATGACCATATTGCGAGTAAGTGTCCTGATGCTACCAAAGCTGAAAAATCAGCTAAGGTAAAGAAGATTCCTAAGACTGAGAAATCAGTCAAAGGAAAGAAGGTTGTCAAGACTGTTCCTTCAGTCAAGACTCCAGCCTCCTGTACTGAAAATTCAGTAAAGGCTGACACTGACTCAACCAGTCCTACTGATAATCCTGGATCCATAGTTCTATGGGTACCAAAGAAAACTTAAACTCTAAATTTTACAGGATAAGGGCATCTGGTACTTGGACAGTGGATGCTCTCGACACATGACTGGTTCTAAATCTGTCCTCACTAACTACTGTGAAGAAAGAGGTCCTGCTGTGACCTTTGGCGGAAACGGTAAAGGCCAAACCTGAGGGTATGGCACAATGACCAACGGAGTAACTACGTTCAAACGAGTTGCTTATGTTGAAGGTCTGATGCACAATCTTCTTAGCATCAGTCAACTATGTGATAAGAATCACAAAGTTTCTTTCTCGAAGAAAAAGTGCAAAGTCAAGAACAGGAGAAAGGAAGTTATTCTCACTGGTGTTAGACATGCAGATATCTACATCATCAACATGAATACTTCCACTGATAATTTCTGTTTCGTATCACGTGCTTCTACTGATATGAATTGGCTCTGGCACAAGCGTCTCTCTCATCTCAACTTCAAGACGCTGAATCAACTCTGCATCAACAATCTGGTTATTGGTCTTCCTGACTTTCGCTATACAAAGGAATCTCTTTGTTCAGCATGTGAGAAAGGAAAACAGACCAGGGCTAGCTTCAAGTCCAAGCAGATTTCCTCCATCAGTTCTCCTCTACAACTTCTCCACATGGATCTCTTTGGACCCGTTAATGTCCAATCCATCGCTGGAAAGAAATATACTTTGGTAATTGTTGATGAATATTCCAGATATACTTGGGAATTCTTCTTACGTGCCAAGAGTGATGCTCCTGAAGAAATCATCCTGTTCGTCAGGAAGATGGAGAGACTCAACAACCTCACTGTTCGATCTATTAGAAGTGATCATGGGACTGAGTTCAAAAACAGTACCCTGGAAACTTTCTTTCAACAGAAAGGTATCTCTCAAAACTTCTCCTCTGTGAGAACTCCTCAGCAAAATGGTGTTGCTGAAAGACGAAACAGGACGCTGATTGAAGCTGCGAGATCTATGCTGAGTGAAGCAAACCTTGCCACTCAGTTCTGGGCTGAAGCTGTAAATACTGCTTGCTATACTCAGAACAGATCTCTGATTGTCAAGCGCTTCAGAAGAACCGCTTACGAACTCTTTCGTAACAGGAAACCATCAATCGAACATCTCCACATCTTTGGTTGTGTCTGCTACATCCTGAACAACAAAGATAATCTTGGAAAGTTTGATTCCAAATCTGATGACGGAATTTTCCTTGGATACTCATCCATTTCTAAAACTTACCGTGTGTTCAACAAACGAAGACAAACCATAGAGGAAACGATTCATGTCAAGTTTGATGAATCGGGTCCTACCTTTCCTCACCCAAATGATAATTCTGAAATCAATCAGTGGGCTGACTCTTTCTTCCAAGTCCCTGAACCTCCTATTGCTGAAATCTCCTCAAGACCTTCCTGATGGTTTTGAAGAAAATCCCTTACCACCCACTGATATAGCCACTCCACCTCTCATAAATGCCACCCCTATCACCCAAATCACACCATCTGAACCTGATCAACCCACTAACAGTGAAGACTTCTCTCAAACCACTGGTAGTGAACCTACGCCTACTAACCTTCTTCCTGATCCATCATCTAATGAAGCATCTACTTCAGGACAGGTGTATCAGCCACATGCTCTCCGATGGACCAAAGATCATCCTATTGATCAAGTTCTTGGAAACCCTTCTTCTGGTGTGAAAACCAGACGTCAGGCTGGTAACGTCTGTCTTTATGTAAATTTTATCTCTGAAAATGAACCTAAAGAAATAGATGATGCCTTGCGTGATCCTGCCTGGGTCTCAGCCATGCAGGAGGAGCTAGCAGAGTTCATCAGAAACAATGTCTGGCTTCTCGTCCCTAGGCCTCGAAAACGTACAATCATTGGTTCCAAGTGGATTTTTCGAAATAAACTTGATGAGATTGGTACAATCATTCGAAACAAGGCTCGCCTTGTGGCTCAGGGATACAGGCAGGAAGAAGGCATTGATTACGATGAAACTTTTGCTCCTGTGGCTAGGCTCGAAGCAATTCAACTCTTCCTAGCTTTTGCAGCACATATGAACTTCAAGGTTTATCAGATGGACATTAAAAATGCCTTTCTGAATGGAAAACTTAATGAAGAAGTCTATGTGGCTCAGCCTCCTGGCTTTGTAGATCCTAAGTTCCCTGATCACGTCTTCAAGTTAAACAAGGCTCTCTATGGGTTAAAACAGGCTCCTCGTGCCTGGTATGACACCCTCTCAACCTTTCTTCTCTCTAAAGGTTTTGTTCGTGGAAAGATCGATAGCACCTTATTTCTGAAGAAATATCCTAAGCATATCCTTCTTGTCCAGATATATGTCGATGACATTATCTTTGGATCCACAAATCCCAAACTCTGCGAAAAGTTTGAGTTGCTTATGAAATCTGAATATAAAATGTCTATGATGGGCGAACTAACATTCTTTTTAGGACTTCAGATCAAGCAATCTGAAAAGGAAATCTTTATCAATCAAGGTAAATATGTACATGAGATGCTGAAGAAATTTGATCTCACATCTTGTACACCGATGAAGACTCCAATGGCTCCTCCTCTGTCTCTTGACAAGGATTCCGAAGGGAAACCTGTTGATGTGACTCTCTATAGAGGAATGATTGGCTCACTGTTGTATCTTACAGCGAGTCGTCCTGATATCATGTATTCTACATGTCTCTGTGCTCGTTATCAGGCTGAACCCAAAGAATCCCATCTGACCGCTGTAAAGCGGATCTTCAGATATCTGAAGGGAACTCCTAATATGGGTCTTTGGTACTCCAAGGACTCAGGGTTCGATCTAACAGCTTATTCTGATAGTGACTTTGCAGGATGTAAGATCGACAGGAAAAGCACCACTGGTGGTTGTCACCTACTTGGTGGCAAGTTGGTGAGTTGGACTAGCAAGAAGCAGAACTCTGTGTCCACATCAACTGCTGAAGCTGAATATGGTGCAGCAGGAATATGTTGTGCTCAGGTCCTGTGGCTGAGAAATCAACTTCAGGACTATGACATACAACTCTCTAAAATTCCTATCTACTGTGACAACACTTCAGCGATAGCCATTGCTAATAATCCTGTCTTACACTCCAAGACAAAGCACATTGAAGTGAGATATCCCTTCATCAGGGATCATGTGATGAATGGTGATATTGAACTCCATTTTGTCCCTACTGAATATTAGCTTGCTGACCTCTTTACCAAACCACTGGATGTAACACGTTTTAATATGCTCATCAGTGAACTTGGGATGTTAAATCCTGAAGAATAGAAGTTCTCAGGACAAACAGTTGTTAAAGTCCTTATGAATATATTTTCTCAGGACCCTTTTCTTAACAACTCCTGAATAACTCTTCTTCAGGAGATAACTCTATTCAGTACTTACAAAATCTTTGTTCAAAATCCGAATACTGATGATTCTCAGGTAAGTATTTCTTCCCTCTGCTCCTGAAACCTTATCGCATTAAATGTGATAAGAGGATTTTCCCAAAACAGTACTTATCTGATAAGTACTCTGATTCCAATAAACCATATCTTTCACCAAAATGGAATCATCCCCTGAAAAGGTGGTTTTTAATCTTTTAGAATAAAACAAACTTTTCATCTGCACTGACACGTAATGGGACGTTTCCTGTTCCCCACTACGTGTGTCAGGCGCGTAAACGCGCGTAGAGCTTCTTTTTCATCATTACGTTTGAATTTAGCCGCTCTTTTCTCTCTCATCCATTTTCTCTCTCCTACCACGAGGTATAAAAACCTCACTCGTAATCCATTACACTCTTTACGCTTACTATTCTCTCTCAAAGAACTCAAGCAAGAAAAAGGCAATTACTCTCTAACCTGCACCTTCAAGTACACCAAGAACACACACTTACCATCTTCTTAACAAGATCAACGTAAGTATGTTTATGTTCTTTGTTCTTTCCACATTGTAAGTTGGTCTCTCTTCAACTAAACAACTTATTTTGTTATACGTTCTTCCAAAAACCCTAAGATCACTTCGTTTGATCTTAGTTTTCCCAAAATCTTCTAAGATTTTTGTTAAAATTGGTTAAATTGATTTTCTTATTTCTTTTAAGAACAATCATAAACTCTTATTTTGATATCTTCTCATCAAAATAAAAGTTTCTTTTTAATACCAAAACACATTCCTTTTGTGAATTTTGGTATCCAATCCATTCCAAGTATAAAGGATTTCACCATTTTTATGAACATATTCTGTGTTCATTGAAAAATGAAGAAAAATACATATTTTGGATCTTTAATCATCCACATATGTTATTTTTGTGTTTAACAGGATGGCTGCTACTACTTCTTCCTTGGACGCCCAACTCTCTTCTGAAGCCACACCACTGCAAACCGCTACTGAAAGCCTGCCGATCATAATTCCGCAGCATGACGTTCAGTTCAAGCAGAACAACGTCATTGGCTTGTTTGACATCCCCGAAGGCAAGGAATATCTACTTCCTGCAAAGGACTTCCTCCTGAGCAGCCCTCTGAAGACGGCTTTTACTATAGACCCAAAGCCGAACAAACCCATGCTGCTACAACTGTGGTCTACTGCCACTATTGCCAAGGAAAGGAACTCCAAAGGTGTCCTGAGGGAGGTCATCAAGTTCCAGATCAAGGAAAATATAATTTCCTTTGGCTTCGGCACTCTGAGGAATGTACTTAACTTCCCAAAGAAGAAACGCTTCCCTCCTGTTCCTACCACCGACGAAATCATCGAGTTCCTGGACGCTATCGGCTACAACTGGCCTGTGAAGGATGGCGTCATGCTTCCAAAGACTGCTGCTACTGTCCACAAGACAGGCCTAAACGCGACGTTCTATTATATATGGAACACGTTTGGCCTGTGCTTATCCGGGAAGACTGGAAGCACGGAGCAGTTCCCCAAGGTAATTCAGCAGATGGTCTTCTCAGCGATCAAAAATCGCGAGTTTGACTATGCTCGCTGCATATGGGACGACATGGTCAAGAAGATCAGGAACAAGACCAGGGTCGTCAACGTTCCTTTCACCAGGTTCTTCTCGGCTGTCCTGGAATTGCATATGGGGACGAACTACCCCAAAACCGGGAACTCCAACAACTACGCCCTCGGGCCTAAGTTCCTGGACCAGGTTGCTCCAAAACCTGACGACGTCCCTCTCTCCACTGTTCTGGTTGTTCCTGAACCAGTTCAGGAGGATGAAGAGCAATCCACCTCTCCCACTGAAGGTATGTATTCTCTCTTCTCTTCCAAACCCCATTCTTCTATTTCTCTGCATGCTATGTAGTAGCTAACCCCATACTGACTTCCCCAGCTGCAACTTCATCTGCGCTCCTGAAGCACCCCCAACCTTCTTCTGCCACTCCTCCACCTCCTCCAAAACGCGCCAAGTCTAAGGCGCAAAAGAAAAAGAAACAGGCGGCTGGTAAGAAATATTATATTACCCTGCCTCAACTTTTTAATAAACCTTCCCCCTTGTCTAAAACTTCTTCACCTGCAGATACTTCTGCTAAAGCTCCTGTCTCACAAGAACCTGAGGTTGTTCATCTCGAACACTCAGAGAATGTGGAGGGTAATCGTTCTGATACCCCCCTCGCCTCAGGTAATACTTTTAAGCAACTTATTACCATTTCTTCTTCTATGAAAGCTATTGAGTCTTCTAGTGCTCATTCAGCTACTCCTTTTACAGGTTCTTTAGGAGCCACTGAAGGGCATCCCCAACTTCACCAGGATGACCCCTTCAACGATTTCGTCTTCACGGACGCCGAACGTCAGCTGAACGCAGCTGAACTTCGTCGGCAATCCGCTGAACGACATCTGCAGGAGGCCCGCACAGCCCTCCAGCAGAAGGAGGAAGCGCACCTGGCACGCCTCCAGGCGTTGGAACAAGAGCTTGCCGCTGCAAAGGCCGCTGCCAGTACCGCTCCGCCAATGCCACTGCCGCCGCCACTCCGCCGCCTACGGCTGTTATTCTTACGATTCCTTGTCTGGATAACATCCATGACAAGGTCTCCCAAGTGGCCACCTCCTCCAACAACCTTCAGGCATCTATTGATGACCTGAAGGCCTTTGCTCTGCCTGCACTCTCCACCACCATCAACAACAGCACCAACTCTCTCACCACTTTCCAATCAACAGTGGTTCAGAGGTTTGATGCTCAAGAAGCAGGCCTCCGCGCACTCCAGGAGCAGGTGACTGGCCTCACCAATGCTGTCAACGCCCTCACCTCTGCTCCTGCACCGCCTCCATCATTCACCACTGCAGACAGGGATGTTTTGCAATCCCTGATCTCCTCTTCCTTCATCACGCGCAAAGTCCTAAGCGACATGGCCTCTCTCCTCCAGAGGAATGTATCAACAGCCGCCTTAATACAGGCACCTGTTGAGGGGGAGAGACTGTCTCGAGACCATTCCGTTTATTCCCCCTCCACGAACTGGAGAACTAATGAAGAAGGGGGGAATAACGAAGACGATGAAGAAGATGACGATGATGATGATGATGACGCAGACGACTTCTTTGTTGAGAAGGTCCCTGCTATAACGCCCATTCCAGGGCTTGCACAATCTCAGGGGGAGAACCCTGATGAGTCTGGTACGTTACTACTACCATCTTCTCCCTCATCTTCTGATAACCAACCTATCTCCATTCTTCTTAAATCCAAACCTACCCCTGAAACCATCACCCTAGACACCTCCTCTGAAGACTCACCTCCCAATAACCTTCAAATGGTTATCTACCAACCACCAGAACAACCTACTCCCAAAACATCACCTCACCCTGAACCTGAACCCTTTAACCAAGCCGGTCCTAAAACTCAAGATGTCAACTATGGCTCTGTCACTGGTGACATTATTCGCCTAATGGAGAATAGTCCATCAGAACAGACCAGAGCTGAACTATCTAAAATGACTTTCAGGATCACACCCCTTAACCAAGAAACCATTTCCACTCGCCCTGCAACCCGTTTTAACCACGAAGCCTCTTCCTCAAGAACCCCTGAAATCCTAGCCCCTCCTGAAACTATTTGCCTCTCATCAGATGATGAATTCATCTCTGATGACTTCTCCACCCCTGCCTCTTCTCCCAGATCTCCTCCCTCCAATTCTCCTAGATCTGAAGGTGAGAATTACCCTGACACTTCCTTTGCTATTAACAGGGATGGGCGTTTAGACGCCGTGATAGAGCGACTCGAGAGTACAAGAGTAAAAATTCCTCTTCGTACCTCTTGGGACTCCGAGTTCGCCTATCTTTCGCAGGAGGAATACAACAATGCTGTACAGGCTCAGGAGGAGCATAATAAGAAGCAGAAGGAAGCCTTCCTCTCTGCTCAAGCCGCTCGAAGGCTTGCATCAGATTTTGTGGATGAAGATGCTGAAATAAGTGCAGATCCTATTCTTGCACAGAAGGCTGCTCTGAAGGTCTTCAACAAAAATGCAGAGGAACAGACTAAAGAAGTAAACGCTGAGCTTGACTGGTGCAGAGATCGTCTACATCTCCGAAAGCATGGTGCTGCCATCTCAGGAATCCATCTTCGCCGATCTCGAGGCAAGAAAGGCAATCCTGGCAAAACCTGGATCACCGTCAAACGCTCTGGAGTAAAGGACGTAGAGCACACTCTGGACAAGTTAGATCGTTACAACTTGTCAGAGTAGAACGAGATCAGATCCCTACTTCCCAAAGCCAACAAGAACTATCGGGCTGAAGTAGAAGAAGTCATCGAAGGACTTATTGCTCGCATCAGAAGGACAACAGAAATACCTGATGACCTGCTCCACTACTCTTCAGTCATACTCAGCAACCTGTTCGAAGATCTGCAGGCACCTCAACAAGGAGACCCACTCCTTGCTTGCCCAGGGTGGTTGTCATGCCTCTGGATTAAGACAATTACTCTGTTGTCTTATCATTATCATTTAGGGGGAGATTGTTGATCCAGCTCTCCTAAGACCTGATGAAATGATAATGATCCTGAACCTTTACTTAGTGAATAGGTTTTTACTTCTGTTATAGCTTGAGGAATTATCACTGAGTCTGTTCAGTGTTATCCCATGTTACTTATGCTGTAACTTAACTTTATAATATTCAGGATCAGGATCAGGAGACAAACGAGCCTGTTCTGCAGTCTACTGATCCTGTCCACTGAAGTGAAGACCTCCTGAAGACATTAAGATCATACACAAAGAACCATCAGCGACGTCGAAGAAATAGCTGATGACAGGAACAGCATGCTCGTGATCTGAAGACGAAACTCAGTGATAGCAGGCTGCTCAATATCGTATGACCTCTTGAAGACTCATCAGGATACAAGTGACCCTGAACTTCCTCAGTTTCAGGACCCTAGTCACTGATCAGTATCCTGATCCTGAAGGATTAGAATAATGTCTTAGTCTAATGCACAAAAGGATTATCCGCCTTTACTGACACAATAGTACATAAGGACAGTTACTTTACTGTTCCCTCCGTACTTATCAGACCTCAAGGCAACTGTTTACAAACATCCTCTTTTGCACACCATGCAAAGAGTATTTGTTTATAGTAAATAGTACAACAGACCACTCACATTGTGACACGTACACAATAGTAGGTCTGCATGCATTTAACGCATGGAGTATAAATTGGACGTGAAGAGATGTTCTCCATACTTCTTCTTCATCCAAAAATACTCAAGTCCTTTCTTCCTTATTCCCTCTATCTTCTTTCTTTCTTACCTATCTTCTCACTTAGTGCATAGTGAAAGAACTTAGATTGTTTAGTTTAGACTATTTGTCTTTTCTATTTCCGCAACAATCTGTAAATTCATATTGTTAATATAACAAGAATTTAAAAGTGAAAAATTGTGTGATTATATTCAACCCCCCCCCCCCTTCTATAATCCCAAACACTATCCTTGCTTGAAGGTCACCTACTTGGGACCAACATCATATATGATTTAGTGGTGTGATCCACCTGAATGATATATGATTTGTTTAATATGTGGAACCTACATGGGACCACATCATATGTGGTTCAAATGAGTTTCTTTGTTCCTACAAATATCAAAAGTTCATGACAGGATCTAAATATATCAAGATCAGAAAACTTAATCAAAGAAGTTTGCGGAATAACACTTTGATTGAATACTATAAACAATGGATTTGAAATAAACCGTATTTGTATTGATTTAGAAGCTTAATGATTACAACTACAAGCCCCAATCTGTTTGAACAGACTCAAAACAGACGTGCAACTCTTCTCAGATGCAGGGATTTCAAGAACAATCTTGAGGCTAGAATTCTAAACAAAAGCTAATGAAAACGTTAACTAGAATAATGAAACCTATCAGCTATTTATACAAATTACAATTAGGAAAGTAAATCTACTCTAGATAAGCTACAAAATAATCGAATATATCCCATATCTCTTCAACCGAATCCTTCCCTTATCTTTATCTCTTCAGCACATAAGCAATGTTAACCTTTCATTAGCAGTGGTAACTTTGTTCAGCAGTGGTAACTCTTGGTCTGGCAGTGGTAACTTGTTCTTCACACATACTAGCATTGGTAAACTTCAGATAGTATTTCAGCAGTAGTAACTCCAAAGATAGCAGTGGTAACCGTCAGCAGTGTTAATCAAAAGATCTTCAGCAGTGGTAATTCATCAGACTCAACAATCTCCCCCTAACTTAACTTCTCAAACATGAGGAGCTAAGTTTGTGAGTCTGATCTTCAAATAAGTCCTGATCTTTTGAACCAACAACCTTGCTGACTTTGTAGGTTCTCCCTTGGTAATTAGCTTTGCATCCAACATTCCTTGCATTCTACTAATATCCAAAAGATGTGTGTCACACTCTTCAAAGTAATACTCTATCTCAGCATCATTAACCACCAGTCTGTATACTTTGCACTTCTCAATCCATCTCCATTCCTTCACTTCTACCCTGCCTTTTCCATGCAACTCTGATAATTTGAATGGCTCAAACAGCCAGTACAAACAGTTTAATGCAGCCTTCATCTTTTCAACTTTCACAGAGTTATCATCCTCTTCCATGGCAATATCAATGACTCTGAACCTTGATTCATAAAGTTCATTCAAATTAAGTCTTGTACAGCCTTCCAAAACCTTTATCCATTCTGATTCACACAGCTCAGTTTCATCATCAAACTTGATCAAATAGTTCAGACCTTGATCAATTCCCCATTCAGCTACCTTCTTGAGTTTCTGAGCAATCATCTGTCTTTCTAAGTAGTTTTCATTCATATCCATCATCTGCTCCTTCAGCTTTTCTACCAACTCCACATCAAGATCAGTAAGATTTCCCTTCTTCTCCTTTATCTCCAAAATGCTACTGATCATGATTGGTTCAAAATCATACCTCTTATCAAGCAAGAAGTAACATATCCTTCCATTCTGAAAAGTGACAAAAAATACTCTATTGCTATATGTACTCCATGAAATCACCTTTCCTTCAACTTTATCATTTAGTTCTGCCTTGGTCTTTGAAAAAGCAAACATTACTTTCAGCTCCACAGCCAACATCCTTGCCTCTTCTAAGTCTTCAATGTCTTTTGTGCAGGCAATCTCATACATCTTTTTCAAATCTGCCCTGGACATCCTCTTGAAGATTCCCAACACACTTGCATAGATATCTGATTTTCCTCCATTTCTGAAAACTTTGAATGCAGAATTGTCTACACTTTCAAAGTAGATCCACATATTGATGTCTGAAACTTCTTCTACTTCATTAGCTTTCTTGCCCTTCTTTGCAATTGACTTCTTTCTTTTAGGCTTTGATTGTAGTGCTTCAAATTCTTGAGTATCAGCCTGAGTTTCTTCCTTTTCACCCTCCTTTTCCTCATTCACTTTTTCAGGAAGTTGTACAATCTGTTGATCAGTCTCTTTCTCAGCCACCTTTTCTTTCTCAACCACAACCTCTTTTTCAGTCTTTTCAGGATTACCTTCAGTAGTAACCTGTTTTTCAACTTGATCTCTCTTTCTCTTCCTTTGGACTAAAGCCACATCCTCAACTTCTTTTTGTTGTTCTTCCATAGCTTCTAAATGCATGGCCTCCCTTGTAACATTATATTTCTTCTCAACCTTTTCTAAGTCCCACTTAGAAAAATATTGAACTGTTTTACCAAGTGCACTAGCTAAGTATCTCACCATACTCCTTCTTCTTTTTTTCACCTCTTTTGGAGTTGTTTTCTTTGAGTCTTTTTCACTGGCTTTTTCTTCTCAATCACTTGCTCTTCTTTGTTCAGCTGTTCATGCAATCTTTTAGCAGCAATTTCATCCTTTTGAGCAATGCTTGCCAACTCCTGTTTTCTCTTTAATTCATCTTCTTCCTCCAACTTTTTAATCAACTCCTCAGACAATACATCCTGCATTATAGGATCCATCACTGGTTTGAAACCCTGATGCGGTAGTTATCGTATATAAAAAGCGTAACAAGTTTTAACTTCTAATGCCTAGCCACTATCTTACCACATATACACGCAAGCGCACCTGATCGTGAGTAATATAGTGTAGGAAAGTCCAGGTATCGTATCTACCACTGGGAACGGTCAAGTTATCGTAGACTAAAGTCTAAATCGGTTTAATTAACCTAAAAGGGGGGGTTTTTGTATGAAAAAGGTTTGAATACTTAAAAAGACAATTAACTAAGTAAAAACTAAGAAAGTAATTAAAATAATGATTTAAGATTATAATAGAGAAAAACAACAGTACTTATCATGGTAAAGTGAATCCCCAAAATGGATGATATGAATAGGTCGAAGGTTTGGTTGTTTTGACTATTGTAGGAATTTAAGTCTGGGACACCCTAACATGTAAAGGTTATGGTTAGAAACTAGGACACGTGTAAGAACATGAAATCAAGAACAATTAGAGGAGAGAGATAGATTGATAATCAAAAGCTTCTGTTGTCCCAAAAACAATGAAATGAAGGAAGAAATGGATGGAAATCCTATCAATAAGATGAAATCAAATGAAGAACTTGGTAAAACTCAGCAATGGTGATATATTGCCCAATTTGGTAAAATATGGAATCCAACAATAAAACCCTAAACATCCTTTTCCTTTTATAGGGAAAAGGAAGTTCAACAAAGTGACAATAAAGGCCCCCGAGGTTCTAAACCTCAAACAGGGGCTTAACAAAACATAATTGTTTACATAACAAGGAAACTAAACTAGAAAGCAGTTTAAAGATAGATGATTCTGACTCTTCTCAACACCTGGGTTCTACAATCTCCCCCTTTGAGAAGAAGTCAGAATGGTGGTGGAAGCTCCAGTGCAGGCTCCCACTTGGACATCTGCAGGTACTCTTCCCACTCGCCTATTATCCGCGCTCTCATCTGCATTGCAGCCTCTGCCCGTCTGTACATCATCCGTTCCTTAAGCTTCTTCTCGATCAACCTCATTGCCTCCAGCAGCTTTCCTTTTCCGTCTATGATTCTCCGACTTGGTACCTGATCCGCCAGCAGTCTGCTCTGCATGCCATTATAGACATAGAGGAGGGTCCCGTCGCAGAACTTGGAGAGCTCTCCAAACCTCATGAACCTGCGCTCCTTCTTCTTCCGAGTCAAGTAAAGGACTCCATGCTCAGGTATCCTGGTTGGCATGTAAGGCGTGTAGGCATCGATACCAGGAACGAGCAGGTTTGGTCTGAGCAGGTTGACCTTCGGCTGGCGGCTTTCGATGGCAAGCTGGTAGTCCGTCACTCTCGCGAGAGAGATTGCGTGACGGACGTATTTCTTCAGTATCTCCGTGCCATCTCTGTAGTGCTCTGGTCGGAGGATCGGGCCTTGGAGGTATTTGATGATCGTGAGAAGGTCTTCTAGATGCACCCGATCTAGGTCAGCTTCCGTGAATGTCCAGTTCTGCAGTTCACCTCGAGGGACACCGGTGCCGTACATGCGGACATCAAACTCAAGGAATAACTGATGGCCTTGTCTGTAGGGGCGCATAGCAGTTACCTTGATAAAGCGACGTCTGATCCTCTGGCGTCCATGAGTGGCCCAGTTGCACATTCGCTGATGCACGTACGCTGTCCTTCGTCTCTTGTTCTTGATGTGAGAGATCCCGAAGTAGACTTTTCGGGACCAGGCGTGCAGCTTCTCTTGCTGGTAGATGCGGGTGAACGTTTCTTCTAGGAACGGGCGGAAGATGATGGAGTGGTTCCAGTTGAGCTGGATGACAGTAGGAGCAGCGGTTTCTGGATCGGTAGAATGGACGGTCCGTGGGGCTTCTGGAGTTGGAAACTTGAGCGCTGAGAGGAGGTTGGCGTAGTCAGGATCCTTGACGAGATCGTCTCCCTTCTGATAGACCCTTAGGCTCTGAGCTAGCGACCGCAAGATCTTCCGGGCTGCTTCCGGAATCTGGAACTCTGAGGGATCAGTCGGCGCTGCTTCTGGGAGAACGGCATCAATCTGAGCCGTGTCCGTCATCTGAGGAAACTGAACTGACTCCCCTTCCGGAATCCTCTCATATCTCCAACTCCCCATGTCCGGAATGTCTTCTGTCTCAGAGTCGACATAGGGAGCTTCGGCGGCCTCGAAGTCTGTGGGAGCACTCGAAGGGGCGGCTGAGGAACCTGGAGCTGGAGCTGATGAACCGGAGCCGGAACCGGGTTGGAGGTCGGTGCGAAGCCGTTTTGCAGCTTGTACCTCCCCCTCATGAGGACCTGGTGCGGAGTCATCAGGGTCATCATGCCTCCTCTTCGAAGGCTGAGCCTGGGACCGACACACGGCCTCCAGTTCTCTAATCCTTTGCTGTAGCAGCTCGATCTGGGCCTGTTGCTCTCTGACCTGGGCAGACAGGCGGTCATTCTGAGTGGTGTAGGAGGTGACCATCATCAAGTGTTCCACCTCAGTGACGTAGCCTGGGATCGGAGGAAGGTCGCCCGAAGTCGGAGGAGCGAGCCTGAGGACGTCTTCTGATGGCCTGGGAATGGGAACTTCAGTAGATGGGGCAGCCTCAGAGTGTTTGCCCTTGATCTTCCTTTTGAGCTCGTAAAGCTCCGCATCCCGGTCTTCTTGAAGCTTGCGCGACGCCTCAAGATCAGCTAGCCTCTTCCTCTCCGTCTCGGCCAAGGCCTTCTCGAGTGCCTCGACCCGCGCATCACGAGCCAGATTGGCTTGCTCCACAGCTAATAACCTGCTTTGGACGACTTTAAGGATGTCGTCCGAATCCGTCGGACCTATAAGTCCCGTTGGTGCAGGGGCGGTTTTAGGGATTCCGCCCGAATCCGTCAGGCTCAAAAGCCCCGGTGTTGCGTGAGCATCTTTAGAGACTTTGCTCGAGTCTGTCGGACCCTTTCCCGGAAGAACTAAACCCGGTGCCACTTGGGCTCCAGTTGACGAGTAGAGTCCTATTGAGGTGCTCTCTCGGCCCGATGTCACCGCTGGTGTGATGCTGACGGTGTCGGGGCTTCCGGTGGATCCTCGAAGGGCGTCCGATGACGCACCAACTCTCCCCGTTCCGGCCTCGCCACTTGGGCGGGCAGATGATGCATCCAAAAGTGTCCTAGTCAAATGAACGACCCTGAAGGTCTCTGTGAGTGGCTCTAGGACGACTGGTGCACGGAAAGATGTCGAGAGGCGGGGCAGAACCTCTCTCATTTCAACACCGGCAGACTCCAATTGAGTGGCCGGTGGAAGTTGAGCTAATTCCCCGTGAGAATGTGAAACGACCATCTGTTGAGAGATGGCCGAGTGGCTGGTTTGGGCGTGCAATTGCGCTGGTTGGCTGCCAGCGACTTGACCTGACGTCAGCGAGTGACCGGTCTGTGTGAGGGTTGCCTCTGTGGGGGTTGGACTCTGGGCTATAGGAATATCCGATTCTAACCTATGCGGCTCTACTTCTACGTCCGCCTCCTCTAATTGAGCCCAAGGCTCGCTTAACTGGACCTCTACGTCTTCGGTCTCTTTTTCTCTGCTCTCTCTCTCCTTTTCTCCCCTCTCTCTCTCTTCTTCTTCTTCGCTGTCTTCTCGTCCCCAGCCGGTAGCAACCTCGGCCTCACCTTCTTCCTCCTGACCAACAGTTCGGTCATCCGACGCCAGATCCGCAATAAGAGTGGGATCACCTGAAATCCGGTCGTCGTTGAAGGAGGAGGTGGCTTCATCCAAATCTATCACTTGGGCCTTTCCGCCCTTTGGTGGATCTGATAGTTGAAACTCGGAGTCGGATCCGTAGTCAACTTGTTCTGATTCTGTTGCCTCGTCATCGGGCTCACGACGGTCCGTAGGAGTGTGCTCGGAAGACTCGTGACCGTCGGAGTCATCGCCAGATGGTTCGCCTGAGGGTTTGCCTCCCTGAGAAGTGACGGCCGCCGAGTGAGGTGGTGGAGGAACGTGTGCTTGTTCTTGTGGGGAAGCTTCCACGTCCTCCCCAGTAGGTTGTTGCGGCGGCGTCGGCGATCTACGCACTTCTGATGACGAGTGGATCGGTGACTGCTGAAGGGTGCCCATGTACTGCTTTACCCTGAAATGACTCGTGTACTCGCGTGTGCGGATGGCATCAGTGGATTCCTCCACAACAGTAGGAGTGCGGGCACGAGTGGCTCTGTTCTGGACCATAGTCTGGTATGCACCGGCTCGAGAAGTGTGCGGAGTGGCAGACGTACCGACTATTCTACCCGCTCCTCCCCTAACATCAACTCTCATCACTCCCGAGCCAGAAGCTCCCCCACTGGAGCTCTGGCCCGCCGTACCAGAGGCACGGCTTCTAGGTAGGACGGGTTGCACGTCTTGGGCAGGGCTCCCCGGCTCTGAGGAGTCCGTAGACGTGTCTTCTAAACCTATGGATATACGGTACATCCTAACACTCATTGACCTACGGTCTGCCAAGTTGAGCACGTTAGCCGGAATGTGCATCTCTACCTGACCAGGCCTCAGAGTCTTCTTGTTGGCTCGGCCGATCTGCTGGCTTTCGAAGCGGAGATGGCTTGATCGGCGTCTGACAGCACGGTTTTGAGTCATGTGATCTCGGATGATCAGACTGAAGAAGCGCATCCACGGGATGGAGTTGTGTTTCGCACGTGCTGGCCCAGCTCTGACATCATTGATGATGTCTGCCCAAATTTGTTGAGCAAAGTCGATCCGCCTCCCGTAGGCGACCGCGTGGATGATGTGCCAGAACTGGGTGGATGCCTTGTCCACGCCATGGGTCTTCGAAGAGATCGTGCGGTTGAGAATGTTGAAGAAAGAGTACCAGATCGGGGGCAGCATTCCCTGAGTGATTTGGGAGATTCCTTTCGGCCTGTTGTTCTCTGTGTAGTGGACTCCGAGAGCGAGCACTTCGCTGAAGAGCTCAGGTCCAGACACGAGAGGATCAAATGGGGCCTCCGGGGTTGCAGCAGGCAGACGAAGGATTCTGCGAAGATCCTCCATAGTGAAGACCAGGTCAGTCTGGTCTACTCGGCCGATGATGGTAGGCACTCCGTCCCGGTTCTCGACCCGGGAAGTGTTCCAGAACTGCTGCAGATATATCATCGGGATGTCAGCAGTGGCTTGCATCGCGTATGCAAGGGGATGAGCTCGGAGAATCTCGAGAACAACGTCATCTTGGACAGTGAAGTTCGCCAAGTCAACGAACTGGTTGTTCTGGTGGATCTCGCGGATGTCAGCCGGGTTGATTAGTGCGAGATCAGCAGCATTGGCGACGGGTGAAGTAGGAGCAATTGGTTGTTGATCAGCCATTTCTGCAAGACATTAAGTGTTAGAAATAATATGACATGAAAAGACTATACCCTCGACTTGGCGCGAGTCGGAAAACCTCGAAAACCCAATAAAGGGTGTTTCGTATTTTCCGAGTCGGAAAACGAGCAAACAGTACGATGGGAGTTTTCCGATTCGGAAAAGGATGTTTTCCGAATCGGAAAACTCAACACTTAGAAGATAACACAAGATTAAAAGAGACAAGTTTTCCGATTCGGAAAAGGGTGTTTTCCGAATCGGGAAACTCCTATACTTAGAAAATTTGAGAGTAAAACTTGTAGGTTTTCCGAGTCGGAAAACATGGTTTTCCGATTCGGAAAATGTCTCGACACTTAGAAAATTTTTGGCAAGACTTGGTCTCTCGATCGAGTCGGAAAACCTTGGAAACCCATAAGGGTAGTTCCACGTTTTCCGAGTCGGAAAAGATGCATTTGAAAACCGAGACCAAGTCCGATTCGGAAAACATAGTTTTCCGAATCGGAAAACATACATAAAGGATCATCGTTCTCCGATGCGGAAAACTTGAACATTCAAGTTTTCCGATTCGGAAAACTTGAATGTTCAAGTTTTCCGAGTCGGAAAACGGTGACTGTTCGAGTCTCCAACTTAAAACCGCTCAAAAACCGTCGATCTAAGGCCCTAAACTATCAACATGCATCCTAAATCAGTTTATAACAAGATTATAAGCAACAATGGATCGTTTTAACGTCCCGAAATCCCATTCCAAGAAGTTTGGGTTTCGGGTAAGTTTTAAAACTTTTAGGCTTCGATCCAGGCCTTAAAACAGATGATTTAGATGTTAAAACTATATAAGGGTTGATCGTTTACTTACCAGGAATCCGAATATGTAAAAAGATCGACGATCGGAGCACAAACGAGCGAAATCCGAAATCGAGCGCGAAGTGGGTTCGGGTGAGAATTCAGAGAGAAAAGATGAAAATTTTGAATTTTGTGAAAAGTAACTCTTGAAAACCGGTATTTATATTTTTACCGAAATACACTGTGTTTGGGTCAAAAACACTGTGTTTGGCTCTCCTTTTGACTCTCTTAACCCGACTTTCACCATTTGGCAAAAACCACCCCTGGACTTGAAGTTTGAGTAAACTTACAAACAAGTCCCTGAACTTGTATTTTCAGAAAATTTCAAAACAGACCCTGGACTACAAGTTTCACAAGATTTGCAAAACGAGTCCCTGAACTTTAAGAAGCAGAAAGTGGCAAAGTTAGTCCCCGAACTTGTAAGTTCAAGACATGTACTCTACCGCCCCCTGAACTTTCAAGTTCACAAAAAGTTACAAGTTCAGCCCTCGACTCCCGAGAAGAGAGACTTACCTGGTGCGTCTCACTGGGTTTAGAGCGAGTCCTGATCTGAAGTAACCAGAAGTCGTGGTGAGGATCCACACCTACAAAATAGAATATAAGAGTGGTATCCAAGGTGATGTGGATCCGATTACGTTAGTGAGCACACCAAATAATAAATACAGGACTTAGTACTCCCCCTCGATTTATGCAATCTCTCAGAAACTCCCCCTACACACATGCCTACACTAAAAGAACTCCCGACTCCCCCTAGACCTCAGGCGGGGAGGTCTAGCATTCCTAATTTGCTTAGGAGGAAAAAGTGACGCTTCTCGTCAAACGGCTTGGTGAACAAATCAGCAAGCTGATAGTCACTCTCAACAAAGTATAGTTCAATATTACCTTTCTCGACGTGATCTTTGATGAAATGATATCGAATGTCGATATGCTTCGTCCGAGAATGTTGAACCGGATTTGCCGTGATCTGTATTGCACTTTTGGAGTCGCAGTAGATGGGAATTCGATGCATGGTGTATCCAAAGTCAGCTAGTTGGGTTTTCATCCACAGAACTTGCGAACAGCAGCAGGCGGCGGCTACATATTCTGCCTCCGCGGTGGATAAAGAGACGCAAGTCTGCTTCCGGGATGACCAACTGACCAACTTGTCCCCGAGAAATTGACAGGCACCAGAAGTGCTTTTCCTGTTTAGCTTACAGCCTGCATGGTCTGAGTCTGTATATGCAATTAGTTCAAAGCCAGAATCCTTTGGGTACCAAAGGCCAAAATCCGGTGTGCCCTTCAGATACCTAAGGATTCTCTTGACTGCAGACAGATGTGAATCCCGTGGGTCACACTGAAAACGAGCGCAGACACCCGTGGAAAAGACGATATCTGGTCTACTAGACGTGAGATATAAAAGGGAACCAATGATTGCCCGATATGTTTTCTGGTCAATCGGTTTACCAGAAGTATCTGCAGAGAGTTGAAAATTTCTGGGCATTGGTGTGGCCGCAGAGTTTGAACCACCGAAATCAAATCGTTTTAAAAGGTCTTGAACATATTTGGCTTGATTTATAAAAATGCCATCAGGGCGTTGTCGAACTTGAAGTCCTAAAAAGAACGTCAACTCGCCCATCATGCTCATTTTGAATTGGGATTTCATGGTGTTCTCAAACTCTTGGCACATCTCAGGCTTTGTAGACGCAAAGATAATGTCATCCACGTATATCTGAACGATAATTAAATCTTTACCTGACCTCTTGAGAAACAGAGTGGGATCGATAGTACCTTTCTTGTAGCCAACTCCGAGTAAGTAGTCAGTGAGAGTTTCGTACCATGCCCTCGGAGCTTGCTTTAGACCGTAAAGCGCCTTGTCCAAAATGTAGACGTGATTCGGGAATCGAGAATCGACGAACCCTTCCGGTTGCTCAACGTACACTTCTTCTTGAAGGACTCCATTCAGGAAGGCACATTGGACGTCCATCTGATAGACTGTCATGTTTTTGTGTGCAGCATACGCAAGGAAGATTCGGATCGCTTCGATTCGGGCTACTGGCGCGTACGTCTCATCGTAGTCGATACCCTCTTGTTGGCGATAACCCTTCGCGACCAGGCGAGCTTTGTTCCGGATGATGAGATTATTCTCGTCGGTTTTGTTCCGGAGTATCCACTTGAGGCCGATGATTGTCTTTCCCCATGGTCGTTCTACCAAGCGCCAAACCTTGTTTCTCTCGAATTCGGCCAGCTCATCTTGCATGGCGATCACCCAGTCGGGATCGGTGAGAGCTTGCCAAACATCAGATGGTTCAAAATCGCTCAAGAATCCACCGAATAGGATCAGATTTTCAGTGTGCTTTGCAGATCGAGTGTTTACAGGTTGTGAGGGACTCCCGATGATCTGGGAGGGGGATGGGGGATGATCTTTTGTCCACCTGCGAGTGTGAGGGTGAGTGACATAAGCCTGTCGGTTGTTGGTGGCGTCGTTCTCATCTTGCACGACAAAGACCTCTTCTAGGTTCCCACTTGAAGAGCCTTCAGCCTGATTAAACCGTGGTGCAGCCTCTAACCGGGGCTCTCTGACGACCTGAGCATATGATCGTTGGGCTGTGCTTGGGGAAGATAGTGGAGCTTCTTCTGGAATTGGAGTAAGAACCGGGTGCGGTGTCTGTTCTTGATCAGGTGCCGGTGAAGCTGCGGATGAAACTTCAGATGGAGGAGCCGCGGACTCAGGTGTCACGGAGTGAGTTGAAGTGCTGGAGGAGGGCTCCGTGACGAAGGCATCAGATGTCACTGTGGTTGTGGTCGAACCTGTTGGAGAGGGAACTACGATTGGACTCGTTAGAGTGTGCAGATCGTATTCCGCGAGATCTAAAAAGTCTAAAGCAGAAAAGTTAGAAGACGGATCTGTGCTCGGTGGTGAAGGGAACAGTTCAGGGAAAGATGCAGACACATTACTAGAACTAGCATTCAGATAGGTTTCAGATTCAGAGAAATCAACATTTGAGCTTTCCAGGATAGTTCGGGTCCGTTTGTTGAAAACCCGGTAAGCCTTAGAGTTATGTGAGTATCCGATGAAGATAGACTCATCAGACTTAGGGTCAAACTTACCCAAATTATCCCGGTCATTAAGAACATAGCATTTACAACCAAAAACTCTAAAGAAGTCAATGTTTGGCTTACGCTGTTCGACCATCTCGTAAGCGGTTTTACCAGTCCGTTTTACGATCAGAGTCCGGTTTTGCGTGTAACATGCTGTGGAAACGGCTTCAGCCCAAAACTGTTGAGGAACTCCAGAGTGAGCCATCATGGATCTTGCTGCTTCGACCAACGTCCTGTTCTTCCTTTCTACGACCCCATTCTGTTGAGGTGTGCGAACTGCCGAGAAGTTGTGAGTGATCCCCACTTCTTCGAGAAAGGATTGCAGCTTTGCGTTGCGGAACTCAGTACCGTTGTCGCTACGTATTTTCCTCACCCGACGACCCAAGAGAAGTTGTGTGCGTTTGATGAAGGCTATGATTCGTTCAGCAGCTTCTGATTTGTCTCGAAGAAATTCAATCCAAGTGAACCTAGAGAATTCGTCTACGAGAACCAGCATATACTTCTTTCTGGCAAGACTTTCTACTCTCATAGGTCCACAAAGATCCATGTGTATCAGGTCGAGGGGACTTTGGCAATTCGTGTCCATTCTCGGTGGATGAGAGCTTCTGGTCATCTTTCCTTGTTCGCACGCAGGACAAAGAGTGTCCTTGGAAAGGCGAAGCTCAGGTAGTCCCCTGACTAAGCCCTTATAAACCAGCTTGTTCATATCTTTGAAGTTCTGATGACATAGTCTGCGGTGCCACAACCAACTGTCCCCTTTTGATGCTTTTGTGAGCAGACAGATTGCATTCTTCGGTTTAGCTTCAAACAGGGGGTGTGTTTGAGGGATTGAACGGAAGACGGTTGTGTAGAGATTGCCATTTCGCCTGGCGGAGAGAATAGCGTTGTTGTCTTCATCGTTCACGTCACTTCCGTACTGAAAGGTCTTCACCCAGTATCCGTTATCACAGAACTGGCTGGAGCTAAACATGTTGTACCCCAATCCCTCCACATAACGTACACCTTTTATGATGTACTTTCCATTGGTGATTTTTCCCGACCCTAATATCGGCAACGGCGTTCTATCGGCAGTCTTTATGTATCCCTCAAATTTCTCAACGTAGTCGAAGATGAAGGACCGCTGCCCAGTCATGTGTGTGTGAGCCCCCGAGTCAAAGTACCACACATGACTGATCTGCAAAACAATTAGGTTTGTTTAGGGACCCATTGCCAAATGGGTTCCTTAGGGTCAGAAACAGTTGAGTTGGTCGATGCAGTCTCCTTTTCGGATTTCTCCTTAGGCTCAGGGGACTGCACTGACGAGGAAGGTTTTCCCTTTCCTCTTTTTCTCCCTCTTCTCTTTCGAGATTTGATTTTAGGCACATCAGCATTAAAAGAATTATAAACACCACAGCGCAGAAAATTGTCAAACATAAAGCACATGTCATTACGCAAATAGTCAAAAGCATGAGTTAAATGTTGATTACGTTTTACAGACATGTTTGAATTAATTCCTATGCTAGGTGGAGCATAGCCAAGACCCGCACGGTTAGGACTATGCTGCTTAGGGAAAGCTTGAAAAGAGTTGGGTCTTCTTCGGTGATCCTTCCTTGGTGGCTTCACTTCCTGTCCACCATCCTTCTTCCTCCCATCTGCATTACGAGCATGGTGTGAGTTAGATGACGGTTTAATAGGAGAAGAGTTGCCACCCTTTCCAGAAGATGTTTTTGAAAATTTAGGTTTTGTGGAAGAGAAAGGTTGCTTTGGTTTTAACTGAGAGGTCTCACCCACTTCAAAGCTGCTTGAATTAAGGTCAAGACTTTTAATGGGTTTAGCTGAGTTACGAGCATCATTAGACTTTGAATGCTTTTTCTGGAGTCCTTTGGGTGCGTGAGGCTTAACTGACTTCCCCTTGTCAGTACCAACACATTTTTCACCCTTAGGGTTACTATTCTCAGAAACAGGAGCTCGTGACTCAACAGACTTCTCAGGTTTTACAAAAACAGATTTTGGCCCTTTTGGGATAAAGCCTGAAGGATCATCACCTTCATCTAAGAACACCTTCAGATCGTATTCAACATTAGGATCATGGATAGTCTTTGGTTCAGTTATCCTATGGTGTGAGTTGAGGGGTTCATCATCATCTGACAGTAAGGTGTAATAGTCCTCTGGATCCGTAACAGATTTGGTTTGGGAATCAACTATCGGATGGTTTAGGAGTGGAGTAGTCCTATCATTAACTGAGTCTGAAAGGTTTTCAAAGTACATGACTTTTCTTTTCAAATGGAATTTGACACACGTTGGTTGGTTAAGGCCACACGATAATTGATCTTTTCATCATGATCAAGTTCTCTTGTAATTTCTGAATGAACATTTAGGAGAACATATCGTGCCTTAAGATCCGCAACCTTGAGTTGAAAATCAGTAAAGGTTGAGGCTGCGGTCTCACACTCTGAAGACATTCTAATTCTCTCGGCATTTGCCTCGATCAAGTCTTTCTTCAAAGTGTGAACCAAGTTGTCTTTTTCTGAAATAAGCACTTTCAGATTCAGTATCTGATGTTGACATGCGTCCAGATCCATGGCTTTTAGTCTAAGTCCAAACACTTCCTTCTCTAGTTCGACTAGGTCGGGACCCTTAGTTGCGGAAACATCCTCTGGTGGGATAACTAAGGTCTCCTCTGAAAAATCCATCGTCCTAGTGTCATAACTAGTGTTTAGGTCTGAGTAGTTGATGGGAGGCATAGCTACCCTAGGGGTCCTAGATTTGATGCCTTCCCATGTGGACTTAGTGTTTGTTGGATCACTGGCTGGAACAAAGATTGGTTTATTGGGAATAGGGCTAGTGGGTGGATTGCTAGAGGTGCTGTTCGTTGGACTGATGGTCGTGGTTATGGTCTCACCGTTTATAACTTCGGTATATGTGACAGTCTGCCTAACAAATTCCTCGGTCACATGTCCTCCCACTAGGGCAGGTTTGGGTTTGGAGGCGGCCATGTCCTCAAAATTGTATAGATTAGAAGGTGCCTTTTCTAAAACATGGTTTTCAGACAGTCCAAGTCCGGGTCTGGCTTTATAGAAAGGATTTTTGTTGGCATGCTGCGTAAGAATGCTCAGGGTCTGTTCAGATTGTCCTCTTTTAAAGTTGTTATCTTCAAGCTCTTGAATTTTGGAAAACAGTCTAGTTCTTTCTTCTGAAAGCAACTGAAATTTTATTTGGAGCTCTCCATGGTCACTGTTAAGTTCCTCATGGGTTTTCTGAAGACAACTGAGTTTGTTGGACAAATTGGACTCTCTGACGCTAGACTCAAGAGTCTCACGATTGTACACTATGGTCAAGTCCTCAAGAGAGCTTTTGTATATGGCACTGTCGATTCTAAATTTCGTGACGAGAGATCGTTCCGATTGGAGACATCTCTCAAGTTCACAAATTCTAGATTCTAACATTGTCACATCATCAGTTAAGTCAGGAATAGTGGATACCTCAGAAGCGTCGAGGTCTCGATATGTGCTGGGGCCAACAGCTTCAGGTCCTTCGAAGTCCGCCATCAAACACGGACCCCCCACTAGGTGATCTTCCTCGTCTGAGCTTTCTTCCTCACACACCCAGTTTTCCTCATCGACTAGCAGAGCGACTCCCTTCTCTTTCTTCCTCATCAATGCTGCCTTTTTCTCAAAGTATGCAGCATCCTTGTATCTGACAGGGCAGTTGTTCGCATAGTGACCCAGCTTGCCACATTTGAAGCAGGATGTAGTGGCACTAGCGGTCTTTTGAGGAGCTGGGGTAGGAGCACCACTATTCACCGGAGCTGGAGGAGCATTCAACCTTTGATCACCAATTTCAACTGGACCTTGTTGATGTCCTTCTCTCGGAGCTTGCCTAGAAGAACCACTCTGATGGTTGCCTTCTGGATAGTTTCTGTTCCCGTGATCAGTTTGTCCTTCGAATCCACGGTAGTTCCTTTCTTGTTCTTGTCCATATCCCTGACCACCTTGACCGCCTTCAAATCTTCCATATCTTCCATCTTCACGTCTTCCATCTTGGCCACCTTCGTACCCGCTGCCGTATCCTTGACGATCAATGTATCCTGATTCAGGAGTGTAGTTTCTCTGGTTTTGGCGATAATTGATATGAGAGACCTGTCCTCTCCAATCTCCCTGATCTCCAGGGCCTCCCTGATAGTCCAGGTAGGTGTTATCTCTGTAGCTTCCCCTCGCTTCCCTATACTGGCCTTGATCACCACGGTATCTTCCTGGATGCTGATTCTGATATCTGTCCCCTTGCTGGTATCCTCCTCTTCCTTGATTCCCAAACTGAACTCGTTCCTGCTGATAGTGTCCACCTCGGCCTTGCCCCATCCTTCCTCCACTGGGGTATCCAGATCCCCTAGGTCTGTTGTATCCACGTTTGGAGTTCAGCTTCTGCACGCTATTAGTGATGAGGGCAAGAGACTCATTCACATGGAATAGTTCATTATCAGAGATTGAGATGATTAGCGGATCATCTGGATGTTGATAGCTTGGACCATAGTTCGAGTTGAACTCTTGGTAGTTTGAACCATAGTTCCCGTTGAATTCCTGGTTGTAGTTCTCCTGATAGTGCTGAGGTGGTGAGTGGTTGTACTGCTGAGGAGATGAGTTGTTGTACTGCTGATGCTGGAAGGGAGATGAGTTTGATCCTGCACATGGCACTGCCGCGAGTGCCAGAGGGTCAACAGTATTTTTGAACTTGCCGCCAGTGATGAATTCCTCATGCTGAACCATCATGCTAAAAAGGTCATGTAGACCCATAATCCCCAGATTTCGGCTCAGCTGTAAGTTGATCGCCAGATTTTGCCATGCCGGTGTTAGGTTCTTCAGGAACTTAACATTTACCTCGTACTTTGACTTCTCTATCCCGAGTCTTCGTAGGTCATTCACGAAGGCGTTCAGTCTTTGATAAGACTCGGTGAGAGATTCGGTTTCCCTGGCTTTGAAGCCTTCGTAAGCATTTAGGGCACTTTCCTTTTGACTCTCGAGGGCGGTGTCACCTCCCTGCATCTGCTGCTCTATTTCTAACCAAACGTCTCGTGCGTTTGTCAGACTATCCACTCTTGCGTACATATCATTAGGGAGAGCCATAATCAGAAGGGTCAGTGCGCGCTTGTCAACGAGGTGCCGAGCTCTTTGTTCTGGATTGAACATCTCAACAGGCTTTTCAACTACGTACGACGGAAGTTCGGGACACGTATCGGTTTTGGGAACAGCGGCAACCGTGACGGTTGGTCGGATTGGGCCTTCACGGATTGACTTCATGAGATTTCCATCGAGCATGTCTAGGAAGTGTATCATCCGGCGCTTCCATTGCTGGTACTCGCCCATCACCAAGACGGGATGGCGAGTTTCGGAACCAATCCCCAGGATTTCCTTCGACATTTCTAAGAACGGAATGAGACCTCCTTGAAAGATTCACTTGGCTTGAACACAGAAAAGGTTTTGAAAAAGCTGGTGTTTCGAGCGCCTCGGGACACAGAAAGCTTGGTAAAAGTAAAAGGTTTTGAAAGCAAGCTTAGTGTCGAATTTGAGAAACAAAACGGCAAGAGTTTCGGCTCAAAGAGGCGAAATCCGACTTGGAAACAGATGTTTTCCGATTCGGATTTGGCTCAAAGCAACAGGGTGCGGAAAAGCAGCTTTTCCGATTCGGAAATAAGCTTTTCCGATTCGGAAAAGTTGGGTGCGGAAAAGGGATTCGGAAAAGAAAAACTTCTCAAGAGCAAGACCCCGAGTCAGAGACTCGTTTTCCGATTCGGAAAACAGAGTTTTCCGATTCGGAAAAGGAGAGTTCTCCGATTCGGAGAATGAGCAATTTCCGACTCGGAAAATTTGAGCTGATATTTCACCTCTCGTTTTCCGATGCAGAAAACCTGCACAGAAAGCTCCGAAAAATTTCAAGAAACCACTTAAAAACCTCTTAAAAATCAGTGTTTAGACCCCCAAAATGTAGGAAAATGCTTAGAAAACAATGGGGAATCACTTAACACTTAATTTAAGCCCTTTAAAAACACCTTTTGGATTAAAAACCCAAAAGTTTTGAAAAAAAAAACTCAAAACTCAAAAACCTTTAGAACTTTTCAAAAATCAAACCAAAAGCCAAGGAATCAACAAGTTTGGCTCTGATACCAATTGTTGTCCCAAAAACAATGAAATGAAGGAAGAAATGGATGGAAATCCTATCAATAAGATGAAATCAAATGAAGAACTTGGTAAAACTCAACAATGGTGATATATTGCCCAATTTGGTAAAATATGGAATCCAACAATAAAACCCTAAACATCCTTTTCCTTTTATAGGGAAAAGGAAGTTCAACAAAGTGACAATAAAGGCCCCCGAGGTTCTAAACCTCAAACAGGGGCTTAACAAAACATAATTGTTTACATAACAAGGAAACTAAACTAGAAAGCAGTTTAAAGATAGATGATTCTGACTCTTCTCAACACCTGGGTTCTACAGCTTCACTTTATTCATCCATGGTGGAACTAAGTACAAAGAACACCTTGGAAAACACACACAAGCTCTCTAAACGACTCTTATAACTCTCTCTAAAGCCATTCCATCTCTATATATACTACAACACTTTAGCCCCTCTATCTATACACTATTTTACACTTTAAGCCCTCCCTTTCTATTATTTACACTTCAATGATTCTTTATAAAACTTTCACATATAAGGACATTTTATGTCCTAACAATCTCCCCCTAAAGTTTTATAAAGAAGCATCTCTGATCTTCTCCCCCTGCTTCTTTAAGAAAACTTTAGCAGTGCTCAGCTACATTGCATATTCCAAGCTCCCCCTTAAAACGAGCTCCGAAACTTTTGAATCAAACGAAAAATCAGATTCAACGGACTCAAGCACAACGGTTAGCCTCTGAACCAAATCGCCGACCCTCAAGCAGATTTGTTCATCCCACTGTGGGATAGATACAAGTGCGAGTCACTTTGATGTTTATCTGTATAACATCAAAGAACAGAGAATCCGACCATCATCCGAAAACATTCAGCTCAAGAACTCTGATTCTGACAAAAACACACTTTCAAGAAGCTTGGATCACTGAGACACCATAATCATGAAAGTGCTGGGAGATGATACTAAAAAGAGACGCATATCATTGGTAATCTCTCAACCGATCAAGAAAGAAGCCAATTTCCTGAAAACCTTCAGAACTGAAACACAACCAAACTCTGCTTCAACCTTCTTAATCAGACAGATGATCATCGGCACTCGAATGTCTAGATCACAACCATAACTCCAGATCAACGATTGCAAACTCTCAAAATTCTAGTTGATCAGGCCAGAACAATGATAGAAAGCATTCAAAGAGCTAGCATCCACAAGAACCAGAACACTGACTGATGGCTCTCAACACTCTAAATGATCAGTTCAGAACACTGAAAGAAACCAGTCAACGGTCTAGCTCCCACAAGGAAAACTCCAGAAGAACGATTGCAGAAGCTCAGGCGTCTAACCAATCCAACTGAAAACAAAATCTGATCATCCACAGTCTGAATATCGACATCAAATCCGGCTTATCTTCAAATAATCTGATCAGCGGGGGAATAAGAGAAAATCAACTTGCAATTTGTAGTCGATTCCCGAAACAACTTCAGAGACAGAAGGAAATCAAGAATTGATTCAATCTTCTTAAACAGTCAGATGACAAGAACCACCGTCAAAACTTCAGTACTGATAAGCGCAAAAGCCACGACAACAATGAGTGGTTACAACAATGTCGCCCACAAGAAACCGTACACTCATTGAAGCTGGTGAGGGGGAGAGAATTGGATTCTGAAGAAGAGAAAGCAGGAAATCATCCTTCTGAATAATCCAACCAAACACAAAACTCAATCACCGACGTCCCGAAATTGTTACAAATCTGACTTGGCTTCAAAGGTTTGGAACAGATAGGGAAAAGAAAGAAATTCAATTTTCATAAAATGAAAAATTGAATTTTGGGCTTTTATCGGGGTTTAGAGAAAAAAAAATAGAGATGGAAAAATTGGCCGGATAAGCACAGGGATTTCTGAAGCTAACTGGAACTGGATTGGATTGGATGTGGATGGTTACAAAAAATTTGGTGATCAATCTTGGGCCAATCTGAACTTTACGGCCCAACAAGAAATTTAGGCCCAACTGAATAAATCTTGAAAGCTCGATTGATCCTTTAATCATTAACGCGCTTCAGAAAAAATTAATTCTGAACAGGATATGACATTTCAACTCTTCAAGTAATCGTCCCATCAAAAAGTTCTGATAAGGAAGCTCTTTTAGCCAATACTTCAGGGGTTGAACTGGAACATCTTCACAAATATGAAGAGTAGGGACCATTGATGTCATAAAAAGCCACTTGAACCAATTAAAAATTGCCAAATAAGCCCTAAAATAAAATCAGCTTCTCAAAGAATACATGGACCAATCAGATTTTGCCATCTCAACTCGAGACAACACATGGACCAACAAGAATTCACTACCTCAACTCGAGACACCACGTGGACCAACAAGAAAGCAACACGTCAGCGCTTATTGGAAAGGAAGCCACATCAGATTCTCGGTCAGTAGGGCTTGAGGCGCTGACCGAGCATCTGCTCGAGCCTCTGACCGAGAATGAATGCTCTGACCGACGAAAAAGATCTGACCGAGAGCTTCTGCGAGAAATATAGCGCTGACCGATCTCTGACCCACTAACTCGAGTGCTGACCGAGGAAAAATTCGCTGACCGAGCGCTGACCTATCCAATTCGAGTGCTGATTGCCTCTTATTCCTTGTTTGCATCTGACTGAGCTGATTTCTTGAACTTTGGCTCGAGATATGACTATTATGGCTCGAAATATGGCTCGAATTATGAACAAAATGGCTCGAAATATGGCTTAAGAGAGAGAATGTCTTGAGCCATACTTTTTCTGCTTTAAAGTACACTCGAGATGCCATTTTGACCAGCTTTTGACTTAAAAAATCAGCTTTTTCAGCCTTAAAGTACACTCGAGAAGAATTTTTATCAGCTTTTTCTGCTCTAAAGTACACTCGAGACATCCTTAAGAGAGAGAATGTCTCAAGCCATATTTTTCTGACCGAAATTCTTCAAAATCGAGCTCGAGATGTATGAAGATTAGACTCGAGACATATGAATCTGCAACTAAAACCTCCATTAATGGACCTCCATTGATGAACTTCGAACAAAACCTCGAAAATTCATCAATTTATGCTTAAAAAATCATCGAATCTATACATTTATGCACCAAAAACTCAAATCTATCAACAAACAAACATCAATCCAGATCCAAATATCAAATCTTCACAATCTTCAAGTTCCAATCCAAATTTCTCCATTTTTGCTTCAATCTTCAAAAATCCAAAATAAAACCTCCATTGCTTGATTTCTAAGGATCGAAACGAATTGATTAATTCGTTCCAGCTCTGATACCACTTGTAAGAACATGAAATCAAGAACAATTAGGAGGAGAGAGAGATTGAGAATCAAAAGCTTCACTTTATTCATCCATGGTGGAACTAAGTACAAAGAACACCTTGGAAAACACACACAAGCTCTCTAAACGACTCTCATCACTCTCTCTAAAGCCATTCCATCTCTATATATACTACAACACTTTAGCCCCTCTATCTATACACTATTTTACACTTTAAGCCCTCCCTTTCTATTATTTACACTTCAATGATTCTTTATAAAACTTTCACATATAAGGACATTTTATGTCCTAACAACACGGTCCTCCTAATTCCAATCCTAAATCGTTTGGTCCACAATCTAGAATCGGTAAAACAATCCTAATTAATATTGCAATGGCTCTTTTACTATCTGGTCACTCTTGGTCCAAGTAACCCCTTAACACAACCTCTTGGTCCAAGGTCAAGCTAAGGTAGGTTGATTAACCTTTCGGAGTCTATTCGTTTTGGTTTAACAAATACACCCAACCAATTGAATTCAAATTGCCACAACACTATCAATTAGAAAAGCACCATAATAAACATTCAATTAATCAAAACAAACCAGTAAACATTAATCACAAAAGTATCATCCATAAAGGTTCATCGACCATGACAAGCACTACTACTAAAAACTACTCACCAATCATAATGAAAACGAAAACAAAGGTAGACATCGACATGATACCGACAGTACAACGACGGATGATCAGAGGTCGAACCCCGCAGCGTATCGGCACCACTCGACTGCTTCGTATCTTCCCCGTATCGTGCGAACCTTTTCGAACATGCTTTAGACTGAAGGAGGAGGCTGATATTTAAAGAAAAACCCCCAGGGGTCATCTAGCGATCGCCAGACTGCAAGTTTGGCGATGCCAGACACTTAGGTCAACTTGGTCTTCAACTTTTATCGAACTTGGCGGCGCCAGATTCTAAACTTGGCGGACGCCAGATTGCTACTGTGTTGCCTTTGTGCAATTTTCACGTTTTTTCGTCTTTTTTCGTACTTTTCCGTTCCACGGCCTCCAAATCCTTCACAAACAATAATAAGCTCATTTAGTGCATGAAATTATCAGAAATGGGTGAGAAATGGGGTAAAGTCATACAATTACGCTCAACCAAAACATGTATAATTTTGGTGTTATCAAAATCCCCACACTTAAGCTTTGATTGTCCTCAATCAAAAGACTGAAAGATAAGAAAGATAACTCCAAAATTATCTCCACCCAAGATCATCTAAGAAAACAAAGTATACTCACACAATCGAACACACAAACAAGACTCATCAAGTAATCGGATACCAAGATCAACCTTTTACCCTCGCATAGTATAAATAGTTATATAAAGTGTATCTCTCGGGGGTAAAAGTGTATATGTAAGTGATCACACCAATACTCGACTAATTCCCGCATGCATAAGCTTGTCACCAAATCTAATCTCCACCACTGAGAAGTTATCAACCGTCAAGAGGACTTTAGGGTTGTAATGTTAGGCTAAGGGTTAAGGGTAGGATAAAGGATATATAAGTGACTAAGGTTATTGCAACAAAAACTTGAAAACTCAATTAGTAATGATCCAAACAGTGAAACAATCTGACTTTCAAACAATGAACTCTTGGGATGAGCATTTTCTCTCTTTCTTTTAGAATTGGCCTAAGCCTATGGCTTATTTGGGGCACAAATTCTTTTTCAATCTTTTCTGCTCTCATTCTTTTCTTTTCTGAGTTCTCGACTCTTTTGATATTTCTTTTCTTTTCTGAGTCTCAAATATTTTCTTCTCTCTCTTTTCTTTTCCTCTCTATATTTTTTTTTCAGAGCAGCAACTATGTTGCTTTTGGGCTCTTTTAACTCTCAATCCCATAAAAACTGTCAGATTTGAAAAACTGGATCAAAACATCTCAAGATTCAAATTTATGTTAAGGCCAAAAGATAGATAAAACAATTAGGCTCAAGGATAAGATGTATAGTGGGTAAAGAAATGAAAAGGCTAAGGCTCAAAATGGTTACAAGGGATGAAGTACTTAAGATGAGTACTTTATAATAAAAGGTTAGGCAAATCAAATAACCTTATGGTGAGGTTATCTGACGAAGTCTAAAAGGGTTAGAAACGAAGGCCTCTATCAGTGCAATGGTGATAAATACCTCTCTTATGTGGTCTCGACAAGCATTCAAATGACAAGTTCTACCTTGGGTCAAAGTCGGCATTCCTCACGAAATAAACAGATATAACAATTAAGGCTCAAACTCTCAATGGAATTGGGTGAGGCACTCATGGTAATCAGTATTCCAGGGCATCCTTTTACTCAACTAACCCTATTCAGTGTTCTCCTATGCAAGCAACTTAGTCTCAAAAACAATCTCAGATTTCGAAAAAAATTGGGGCCAAATCTCAAAGCTTTCAAAAATTTGAAAAACGACAAACCATAAAGCAAAAAGTGAACCCATTTAAACAGATAAGTCTACATAACCCCCTCCCCACACTTAAAATTTGCAGTGTCCTCAATGCAACAATTAACACAATTATGGAGTAATTGGGAAAAAAAGAAACTTCCCGGGTTATGTGACGAAATCTGTTCTGATCTAAGAGTGGTCCAAAAAATCTTGCTCGATCAAAGATCATAAGTCGCTGTATCTACCAACAAAAAGAAAAAGAAAAAGTAAAAATGAACTAATAAAAATAAACCAACCAAACTATTAAAAAAACTACTAAAAATCCTAAGCAAACCAAACAAAATAAAAATTGTTCAAATCAAACCACACCACACCACGCAGTTTAAAGTTCAAAGTAGAGTACAACCCAATCGAATCAATTAAAACCGCTTAGTTACGGTTTTCAAAAGCCCATTCATCGTAGGTGGAATAACCAGCAGGACCGTCATCACTATCACGCCACACGGGATGAGGTTCAAGAGGAGTCGAGGGACATTTGAGTTGAAACATTAATCACCACAAAAATTATAACCTCTCCTCCCCACACTTGAGTTGAAACATATCACACATTTATAGATCTAAACTCAAGTGTGTAAATCTAAGCAGATCAAAGCAATAAACATCCCCTTTTCTAACATTACAGACTTTCTTACCCAAGAAAGCCCCATTTTAAGATTCATACACAAGTTTAAACAACTAGGGTTTCTAGGAATCTTTCAAATTAGAGCAATTAGAGGAGAAACACATACCTTTGACGCCATGGATTTGCAGGATGGGAAGAGAATTGCAGAGAAAAACAGAAGGGAAGAGGAGGAATATGGAAAATAGGGTTTTAGAAAACAGTTAAAACCCTCTCATCTCGAACTTGGCGTCGCGAAATAAAAGTTTTCGCGTCGCGAAGTCGTAACCAGCTCACTATTTTCGAATTTCTCCTTTCGAACTTACCTGGGCCACTCATTTCGCGGCGCGAAATTTGAATTTTCGCGATCGCGAAATGGCTACTGTTTGGCTATTTTTGACATTTGATCAGGTTGCAATTTCCTTTGGCTGATGCTGTAAAATTGATTAGATCACAAACAAAAACAAAAATAACTAAGAAAAACACGGGTTGCCTCCCGAGAAGCGTTTGTTTTTAAAACGAGTCACGAGCCTGACTCGAGGAACCAACTAAGTAATTGGCTCTTCAGAAAGAAAACAAACCTCGCCATTTCTGACAGGGTCGTTCTCATTGTAAAGCTTCAGTCTATGGCCATTTAACTTAAATTGTAATAACCAAGATTTCTAGATGGAGTTAATTAAGTTAAGTTTCGGTCAAATGACCTTCTTGTGAGAATATGAAGATTTTTGGGTTAAATGTGTCACTTTTGAAAACTTTTAATGGTATGGGCTTATACCATTCTAGGTATGGGATTGGCCCAAAACCCTAGGTATTTAAACCCTTAAACCCTAATTTATGCCATTTTTGGGAAATTTTGTTAAGTGTGTGTTAGTGTGTGTGTTGGAAGAAAACTTGAAGCTATTTCATCATTTCAAGGTCGGGAAATCGTCACCAAGGTAAGATTTGATGCCCGATAAGTGTAGGATTGTTAATAAACAGTGTATAATTGCTTTGGGATTAGTTTGGATACATTTGGATCAAGTTAGAATCGATTTTGATCGATTTTAGGCTGTTTCCGGGATTGTCCTCGTTTTCCGAATCGGAATTCATATTTTCCGAATCGGAATCTATGTTTTCCGAATCGGAAAATCATATTCTCCGAATCGGAATTTATGTTTTCCGAATCGGAAAATATGTGGTGTTTTTCTGAGGTGTTTTGTTTCGTCATGCCTTTCCCGGATTGGAAACCTATGTTTTCCGAATCGGGAAATTGGCTAGTTAAGTCGTTATTTTGACCTCGTTACTTTTAGAATGCGGATATTGAGTCGGGATTTTCCGAATCGGAAATTACCATTTTCCGAATCGGAAAATGGTAGGTTTTCCGAATCGGAAAACGGTGTGTTTTCCGAACCGGATTTTGTGCTTTTCCGAGTCGAGTTTTGGAAGGTTTTGTCATTAGGGTTATTTTTGGAGAGGGTGTTTCCATAGTGATTTATCTTCATAGAAATAAAATTTTTCGAGGGGCGCTGCCCCTCAGACCCCCGCAAGGGCGGCTCCCCTTGACCCCGTCCGCTAACCGGGTAGCGGAACCCCCCGTGCTAAGTCTGCCTAGGGATGTCATAGTAGCGGGTTTTGTTGAGCGCAGTTACTAATGCCTTAGGAATTTATACAGATACCAGGAGATAGAGTAATCAGCGAGATAAGCTCAGGTGAGTTCCCTTGCCTGAAAATGAATGGATTGCTTTTACTGTTTTTAAACATATCCATTCGATTTGCAAATGTTTTGATGATGATGTTAATGTGATTTTGTGAAATTATAAATGGTTGTGAATGCTATATTGATGATCATCATATGCATGTTGTTTTAATGTTTCGGAATTGCATCGTGAGTAATATGTACCATGGGACCGTACATCCCTGGGGAGTTAGTGGTGTGAGGCACGGACCACGTCCGTCACTCCTTAAATGAGAATCGGGGAGATCCGACCATGTAATGTTGATTGTGGGATGGTGCGAGGCACGGACTGCGTCCGTCACTCCTTAATTGAGTATCCGGGGGATCCGGCCATCCGGTTTGTTGTGTTGCGAATTTATTACTCATGATGCTTTCCTGATTATTTGAGATATCTGATTTTACGGCCAGCGGGCCGGAACTGTGTTTTAAACTGTTTTGAGGGAATTCACTAGACCTATCGGTCTAACCCTCGTTTTCAAATCTAAAAACCTTTTCAGGGAAAGCTAGAGTTGTCAGAGGCGAGGAGAAGGTAGTCGACTAGAGTAGCGTTGCCGACTAGAAGTTATACTTTTGTCCTAAATAGAAATCTCAGCTGTGGAGAGATGTTCCGCATGCACTCTTAAACCATTTACTTTTGAATTAGTATTATGATATTGAGAACTTAGATCACTGGGATTTGATTGTTATGCTTTATTTGCACTGTTTGGGTTTTGGGGCGTTACAAATTGGTATCAGAGCACTAGTTTAAGTGAATTAGGTGACCAGGATTGGGCCTAGTCTTAAACTGTAGGATTGGGACACAGCTGAGATTTTAGGACTTTAGGATTTTTTTGCCTAAGAGTCGTGGTCGGGTATGCAAGTGCGAGAACTAGCGTGTACCATGGAAACGTGCCTACACCTGGCCAGTGTAGTCACAGGCTCGTGAATACATGTGAACGCTCACACTGCCTGTAAATTCAGTCGTTTAGGGTTATCTAAATTTAATGTTATTATTTCAGTATCGATGGCCGGACGTAGCCTTCGAAGTAGGGTGATACCGGAACCTGAGGTCCCACGCCGCCTACTCGTGCGACCGCGGTTCGGGGCAAAGGTCGAGGAAAAGGGAGACCTCGCAAGGCTGCAACGGCAGTTGAAGGAACTCGACGACAGACTAGGGGAAACCGCAGGGCGCAGAGTGAAAGGCCGCCCGTCGAACCAGAGCCATCTCACCAGGAGAGTTCAGCTAGCCAACCAGCGGCTTTTGTTACCCATGAGGCCTTTCAGACGGAGATGGACAAGATTCAGGATGCTCTACAGACTTTACTGAACCAGCAGGAGAAGTCGAAATCTGATGCCGGTCGAGAGGATTCCGGAATGACTAGCCCGCCGGCTACTGTGATCGGCGGAGGTTCGCAACAGACACCACTCGAAGGTGGGGATCTACCCAAGTCAACTCATGGGTGTAGCTACAAGACTTTCATTGCATGTAAGCCTCCTACCTACAAAGGAGAGCGTGACCCAGTTTTAGCTTTACGATGGATCGAGGAGATCGAGATGGTATTTGAGACGTGCAAATGTGCGGCTGAAGACAAGGTAGTGTTCGCGCGATCGATGCTGAAGGCGGATGCCTTACAATGGTGGAACGTGGAGACCGGGGGAAGGGGAACTGAGGTTGTGAGAACTATGCCTTGGAAGAGCTTTGTGACGAAGTTTAGGTCGCAATTCTGCCCTTTGGCAGCGACTAAGAAGATAGAAGAAGAGTTTCTACAGCTGAAGCAAGGATCACTGTCAGTGCAGGAGTACACTACTCGTTTCATCGAGAAATCGAGATTTGCTGAGGTTTACGTACCGACTGAGGAGCGTCGTGTGGAAAGGTATATCTGGGGTTTGAAGGGAAGTATTCGGGAATTTGTGATGGGGAAGGATCTGGCTACTTTTCTGGCGGCTATCAACGCGGCCGAGATGATCGAGAGAGAGAAGGATCGTCAGGTGTCTGAGCAAATGGGAGAGAAAAGGAAGTGGTCTGAGCCGGTTAGTGATCTGAGAGGGGGTAAAGCCCCGAGATTTGAGCATCGCGGAGGACAGAGTTTGGGTCAGAAACCTTGTGGCAAATGCCACCGTGTGCATCGGGGGAACTGTCAGACGGGACCAGTCACTTGCTTCCAGTGTGGGAAGCCAGGTCATCTGTCAAGGGATTGTCCGGGAAAGAGATCGTGTTTTCAGTGTGGATCTCCAGACCATATCAGGCCCGATTGTCCCCAGCTGAAGAGGAGTGGAGCACCGATGGCTGGAGGACGTGCGACTGAGGCCCGAGATGATCGAAAGGCGACACCAGCTATAGCAAGGAGTCGAGCATTCAGGATGACTGCCGAGGAGGCGGAGGAGACACCGGAGGTGGTGACAGGTACATTTCTCGTTAACTCCATACGTGCGAAAGTATTATTTGATACGGGTGCAGACTATTCGTATGCTACCCCTGAGCTTCTTAAGCAGTGTTGTGTAAATCTTGAACCATTAGACCATCCTTATGAGGCGGACACCGCCAATGGGCGTGTGTGGGTTAGGGAGTTTGCAAAAGGTTGTACTATAGACTTGGAAGGATGTCTAGTGCCTGTAGTGTTAAGACTTATACCTATGGAGAGTCTGGACGTAGTATTAGGAATGGATTGGATGATTAGAAACAAAGTGAAGATAGATTGTGAGCAAAAGATGGTTCGTATCAAATTACCGGATGGGAGAACGGCCGTAGTTTATGGCGCTAAGAGGAATAGGAGTACTAGTTTGATTTCAGTAATTAAGGCAAATCGATGTATTAGAAAGGGTTGTGTTTGGTTTATGGCTTATGTTGTAGACTCAAAGAAAGATAAGTTAGAGGTAAAGGATGTCGAGGTTGTTCGTGATTACCCGGAGGTTTTCCCGGAAGATTTAGTTAGTCTACCGCCAGATCGAGAGATCGAGTTTCGGATCGATTTAGTACCCGGGGCGACGCCCATCGCTAAGGCGCCGTATCGACTTGCACCGTCGGAGTTGAAAGAGATGTTGGCACAAGTACAAGAGCTTCTTGATAAGGGATTCATTCGCCCTAGTACTTCGCCTTGGGGAGCGCCAGTGTTGTTCGTGAAGAAGAAAGACGGAACCATGAGGATGTGCATTGACTATCGGGAACTCAACAAAGTTACCGTCAAGAACAAGTACCCGTTGCCGCGGATTGACGACTTATTTGATCAGTTGCAAGGTGCTAAGTTCTTCTCAAAGATCGATTTGCGATCGGGTTATCATCAGCTCAAGGTCAGAGAAGAAGATATTCCGAAGACGGCTTTTCGGACTCGCTACGGACATTATGAGTTTCTCGTGATGTCATTTGGGCTTACAAACGCACCAGCGGCTTTTAGGGACTTGATGAATAGGGTGTGTAAACCGTATTTGGATAACTTCGTCATTGTGTTCATCGACGACATTCTGATTTACTCGAAGACGGCCGAGGAGCACGGCGAACATCTACGAAAGGTCTTGGAAATGCTGAAGCGGGAGCGGCTCTACGCGAATTTTTCAAAATGTGAGTTTTGGCTAAAGGAAGTTCAGTTCTTGGGGCATATCGTGACGCAAGAGGGAATCAAAGTGGATCCAGCTAAGATTGAAGCTATTAGAGATTGGGAATCGCCAAAGTCTCCCTCGGAGGTGCGAAGTTTCCTTGGATTGGCGGGATACTACCGAAGATTTATCGAGCATTTCTCGGCAATCGCCACACCGCTTACGGAACTTACAAGGAAGGACGTCAAGTTCGAGTGGACACCAACATGTGAGTATGCATTCAACAACTTGAAAGAAAAATTGACTAGCGCGCCCATCCTCACTCTACCGAATGGGACGGATGGATTTGTAGTCTATTGTGATGCTTCAAAGTTGGGGTTGGGGTGCGTTCTCATGCAAGATAGAAGGGTGATTGCGTATGCATCAAGGAAATTGAAAGATCACGAGCTTAATTATCCAACCCACGACATGGAATTGGCCGCCGTGGTTTTTGCGTTAAAGATTTGGAGACACTACCTTTACGGCGTGAAATGTCAGGTTTACACGGATCACAAGAGCCTTCAGTACCTTCTTAGTCAGAAAGAGCTCAACATGAGGCAGCGGCGATGGATTGAACTACTTAGCGACTACGATTGCGAGATCCTTTACCATCCGGGTAAAGGAAATGTGGTAGCAGACGCCCTAAGTCGAAAAGGAGGAAAAGTCAAGCCTGGCATTGTGGATTCTCGAATGGGTATTGTAACTTACCGAATCAGCGTTGTACCGGACCTCAAGTCGGAGATCAGAAATTGGCAAGAGAAAGCATCGAAAGAGGAAAACTTGAAGAACGAGCGAATGGTGGGAATTCTGGATGCGCTTGTAACAAACACCGAAGGCTTGAAGTGTTTTGGGAATCGAATCTGGGTTCCGAAGCTCGGAGATCTACGAAAGAAGATTTTGTTTGAGGCGCATAAATCAAAGTACTCAGTTCATCCTGGAACGAACAAGATGTATCACGGATTGAGGCAAGGTTACTGGTGGCCGGGAATGAAGAAGGACATCGCTTATTTCGTTGAGAGATGCGTGACTTGTCTACAAGTAAAGATCGAACATCAGCGACCGTATGGTAAACTACAACAGTTACCTATACCGGAATGGACTTGGGAGCATGTTACCATGGATTTCGTGACGAAACTACCCCGAACGCCTAAGGGTTACGACACTATTTGGGTGATAGTCGACCGACTATCAAAGTCAGCTCACTTCTTACCAATGAAAGAGACGTATTCTATGGAAAGACTCGCGAGGCTTTATATAGCGGAGGTTGTACGACTTCACGGAACGCCCGTATCTATCGTGTCAGATCGGGATGCCAGATTTACCTCGACTTTTTGGCAGAGCTTTCAACGAGAAATGGGAACGCGGGTCAACTTAAGTACCGCGTATCACCCACAAACGGACGGACAAAGTGAGCGGACCATTCAAACATTAGAAGACATGCTGAGGGCCTGTGTCTTGGACTTTGGGGGATCATGGGAAGATCATCTACCGTTGATTGAGTTCGCCTACAACAATAGTTATCACTCAAGTATCGAGGCAGCACCGTACGAGATACTTTATGGGAGAAAGTGTAGGACGCCATTGTGCTGGAACGAAGTCGGAGAAAGGCAGCTTGCCGGACCGGAAATTCTCCAAATAACATCGGACAAGATCAACCAAGTTCGAAATCGATTGAAGACGGCTAGAGATCGACAGAAAAGCTACGCGGATAAGCGTAGGAAAGATATAGAGTTTCAAGTCGGGGATCGAGTTATGCTTAAAGTATCTACGTGGAAGGGAGTAATTCGTTTTGGAAAGAAAGGAAAGCTAAGTCCTCGCTATATAGGACCGTTTAGGATTACTGATCGTGTTGGAGCCGTGGCATATAAGCTAGATTTACCAGTCGAGCTAGATGGAGTCCACAACACTTTCCACGTCTCAAACCTTCGAAAGTGTTTAGCGGATCCGGGTACGGAAATACCCGTGAGTGAGATAAGTATTGATCCGAAGATGAACTTCGTGGAGGAGCCTGTCGCAATAGTGGATCGGAAGATCCGTAAGTTGAGAAATAAGGAGATTAAGTTAGTGAAAGTTCAGTGGAAATTCCACAAGGGGCAGGAGTGTACTTGGGAGTGTTGTTCCAGATTCAAGTTCTAATCAACATGCAACAAGTAGAGAATGATTCAGGAAGCCATATATCATTGATTCTTGGATCAAAGTTTACACATACTAAACATACCAAGAACACACACACTTAAGAACAATAACTCTCTCAATCACTCTCTTTCACTTTACAATACGTATGCGTGTTCTCCACTTCCAAATGAACTAACTATGGGTATTTATACCCAAACACTCAAACCCTTACACTTTACAACTTTTACACAAACTACCCTAAGTAAACACAACTATTACAAGTAAAGTAATCAAGGACTAAAACAATAAACCAAGCTTTGACTTTGAAGACCACTTTGACTTTGCCTTTGACTTCAACTTTAGCACCATCTTGTGATCTCGGATACAATCCGATTTTGCACCCAACAATCTCCCCCTTTGGATTCGAGATCACAAAAAGAATTAGGCAAACGTCTTCAAGAAAGCATCAACACTTTAAGCATCAACGATAAGCTTCCTTGAACGATAAACTTCCGTAATAATCTTCACGAATCATCCAAATCTTCATGAAGCCTTAACAAACTTTGAACGCGAAGCTTTAACGAACAAATCATCTCTCGTCATATCTCGTAATCTTCTCCTTGACTTGTCATTTCAGAACCATCTCCCCAAAATATCTTCAACAACATTTCTCGATTTTACAAATCTAAACCATCTCCCCCTTTTTGATGAAGTATGAAATAATCATCAAAAACTCGAGAAATGTATGATCAGAAAACTTCTCGCGTAAAGATACAAACATGTGAAAAAAAACCACCAAGGATATCAAAAACCATCTCACATAACCATCTCCGCCTTGTTACTCCAGAATTCCCCTTTTTACTCCAATGAAATACCATCAATTCCATAAAGTAATCCGAATCTTTTCAAATTCAGATGTAAATGGGAAAATCCTGAAACAACACATGAATCAGTTGGAATGCCTGTGAGAAGCACAAAGCAACTCAGTACAACGAATGCACTATATAAAGAGCTTTAGTGATGATCACTCCCCAGGGCTTCCGTTCAATCATCGCAAACACTAAAAGTATTCCTATGAACGTTCCGACAAAGAAACAAATTCCTTGTGTGTATTTGTGATGAAAGAAAATAGCATCAAGTGCTTTCATAAGGCTCAAAATGTGAAAACATTTCACGACTCGATGTGTAGAAATGAAGTTCGAAGGCAGGGCAGCTTCCTTCTGTTTCAATATCGATTTTCCAAATGAAAACCTGATAGATTATGTGCTGCGTCCCCATGATGAAATGAAACATCTCCTTGTTAAGAAGGAAATGAGTAGCTAGTGGGGTAAAACGAGAGTCGGCATTGGGCTTTGCCTTGTTTCAATATCGGTCACCAAAGAATGTGAACCAATAGATTATGTGGTTGCCCGTCTTAGAAGTAGTTGGTGCAGAGTTTAATGTTTCTTTTAACTCTGTTCTCACACCCTCCAATTCTTTTAAGCAGCCTCACTTCTAACCAAGCTCTCTTATTACATTTTTCCGCTCAATCACTATGAGAATAACTCGACCACCTGAGTTATCTCCCCCACTCTTTGATGGAGACCCCTCACTCATTTCTCAAGGATAACTTCTTGGGTAGGATTGCCGGTTCTGGAAATCCATAGAAGTTCTGTTAAGCTCACACATCCCATGAAATAAGTTTCCTAAACATGAAAGTACAATGATTCAACGGGTGAATCAATGAGCCAAAACGAAGAATATACGAGCATGCTTCAAACAAATATATATATATATGAACAATATAGTAGCATGAAAAAGTCTTCAAACAAGTATATGAAATGAAGAACAAGAATGATATAGATTTGTTTGAGAAAAACTGATTCATCATATGAAATGAGATAAGTTCTTGAAAAACTGTGGTTCAAACAAAATGGAAGATTATCTATACGAACAAGATATAGATATAGCAATGAAAAACGTATTTGATCAAAGAAACGATGAAGTACAAATAGGAGATAGCAAACGAGTGTATTACCACCGAAAAATATGAACATATAGAGACGTGGTAATAACGAAGACAAAAGAAGCTAAACCGGTGTGTATGAATACTTGAAAAGTACACGAAAAGATAATACACAAGTATTAATCTTTGGAAACACACGGTTAGAAAATATCCGTCAACTCATCATGATATGAAAACATTTAAAATCACACTTCTAATTCGAAAAAAATCGTTTGAGAATAGAGAAGTGAGTTTGAACATTTAAAAAGATTTTTTCATACCTGAAAGTTGTTCGTCTTTCAGATATGTAAGCATTAAAGCTTAGTGGAACACTCCCCCTAAAAATAATATCACTTTGAACACTCCCCCTAAAAATGATATCTCTTTTTAATTACTCCCCCTCAAATGGATAATCAAATATTGACATTGAAATTTCTCCCTAAAGGTAAGAAGAATACCTTGAAGACCAGATTCTAAACTGACTTATTTAGGAGCCACTTGCACATTGAAGCTCGGGTTCTAAACTGGGTTATTTAGAAACCATTTGTACATTGAAATCCGGGTCCTAAACTGCTTTATTTAGGAACCACTTGCACATTGAAGCTCGGGTTCTAAACTGGGTTATTTAGAAACCATTTGTACATTGAAATCCGGGTCCTAAACTGATTTATTTAGGAACCACTTGCACATTGAAGCTCGGGTTCTAAACTGGGTTATTTAGAAACCATTGTGTAATTGCAGAAACTCCCCCTTGAATAATGCATTAACGATATGGGGACCTGCAAAAACAAAATCATACAGATTTTGGTATCCACTTGAAAGTGGATCCTCTTTTGTTAAGAGAAGTTGGTTTATAATTCGGAATACTATAAGTACCATACCAACTTTCCGACAATTCTTTTCGAACAAAATTATTTGTTCCACAGTAAGAACAACATCTTTTCTTTTGAGATAATTTGATCACATGATTTACAGAATAAATTGGATCAGATTTAACAAAAGATTTAGCTTTAAACACATTGTTCTTTTGAACATTTTGTTTGGGAACAAATAACTTTGGTTTATCTAACTTTGGTGTAGACCCTTTAACTCTCCAAACCAACTTACCGGTCTTACCTTTCTTGGAATGATTCTTACCTGAACCATCAATCTGATAATCATAGAAAAGATTAGAAGGACGAATCTGATTACGTGGTGTAAAACTTTTTGTTAAAGAAACATCTGCTTGAAGAGAACTTGGAGCAGTTTTGAATGAACAGACAGAATCAGCATAATCAACATAAGGTGATTGTACTATAACATCAGGACTCTTTTGTTCATTCAAAATAAACTTTGAAAACGATATCTTCAAGATCTTTCACCATCGCAGATAAAAGATTCTTTTCTTCAACTGTTTCATCAAGTTTCTTTTTCAGATTAGAACTTATAATCTGTTCTTTCATGATATCAGAAGACAATTCAGATAAGTTTCTTGTAAGTTTCCTTATTTCCATCTCAAAAACTCTCTTTTCCTCTTCAAAATCACTTTTCTCAAAGGTTTTGTTCTTAAGTTCAACAATCAGTTGTTCAAAACCTTTTATCTCACATTTTAAAAGGTGTTCTTTTCTTTTAAAAGCACTTCTTTCATCCGAAAGTTGCACTTCTAAATTAGCAATCTTATTCCTGAATAGAACACTCTTTTCCTCAAAAGATTTTCTTTCTTTTTCAAAACCTTCACTTTCTTTCTCAAAATCAAACTCAACATGTCTATCTCTTTCAACACGGAGAGACTTTTTCTTCAAATCTTTCTTCTGACTTTCAAAAACATTCTTCTTTTTCTCAAAATCTTTTCTTTCATTCACAATCTGTCTCTCCAAATTAGAAATCTTCTTTGAAAGTTTATCGCTTTTCAACTCAAAAGATTTTCTCTCATTCTCAAAAACCTTTCTCTCTTCTTCAAATACTTTTCTCTCATCTTGTAACATCTTCTCAAACTTAACCAACTCACTATCCACAACATTATTCTTGTTGGTACAAGAATCGGTACAAGACTCAAGAGAATCAAAAACATTCATTCCATCATAAGAGTTGGAATCATCATCATCATAACAACAATTAACATAACATGTTGATTCAGAAACCTCTTTGAAATTCTTGTTTTCTTTTTGCTCATCAAAAACTGATATCTTCAAAGAAAGTTCACCAATCTTAGCTTCAAAAGCTCGTCTTTCTTTCTCAAAGTTACTTCTCTCGATGATCACGATTTTCTCAAAATCATTTACTTGGTTTGAAAGTTCTATCACTCTCGAATGAGAAGATATAAGTTTGTTTTCAACAGCTTTCTTATCTTCATCTAATTCATGAACTTTCTTTTGCAAACATTCATTTTCTTTCCTCAAAGAAGTTACAAGTTTTAAGTTTTGAGCATTTCCAAAAGAATGTTTTAACATTTCATCATGCTCATTTTGCAAATCAATTTTCAAACTTGTAGTTAAACTTCTTTCATTAGAAAGTGACTCTTCAAGATCAGTAACTTTAATCAGAAGATCAGCCTTTTCAGCATTTGATATAGATATACTTTGCTGAAGCTCAGTTATCTGTTTTGACAATTCTGAATTCTCCGATTCTTGCCCTTTTTGACTCTGTATTAACTTCTCTAAATCCACAATCTTCATTTCTAACAAAGATTTATCAGAACTTAATTTTAGATTTTCCTGGTTTAGCTCAAAGACACGATGACTGTAGGTCATACAATCCTTCCATAATTGATGATTAACATCTGAATCAGTCATCTTGACTATTCAACAAAAGAACTTGAAAATGATCGATAATTCAATGAAACTGGTAGATTTCTTTCGAACTCCTTGAGGTATGGAAATCTGAGGATCTGTAACTAAGCTGCACACTTCTTTTGATCAAATAAGAGATTAGTAACAAAAGTCAAAAAGTCAACCAAAAAGTCAACCGGTGAATAGTGAAATCCCGAGAAAAAATATTTTTCAAAATTTTCAAAGTTGATTTTGACTGCGAAATTGGAAGTTTAGTCCAAAAATACAACCTCTCGGAAATCACCAAAATCTCGGAAAAACCGGCATTTTTCGGGAAAAAATGACTTTCTTAAAAATGACTGAACTTTTTCACCGTAGAATCAGATAAGAAGTCTAAAAAAGTTTACGTGAAAAAACGCCCGAAAAATGCTTCCAGACTTTTTTTTTTGCTTAAACTAATCCGATTCGGAAAACACTATATTCCGATTCGGATTTTTCAATTTTCCGAATCGGAAAAGGTAGTTTTCTGAATCGGAAAAGATAAACTTGAAAGAGTTCCGAGAAAAATTCGAGTTGGTATTTGGGCAATTTCCGAATCGGAAAATGATGTTTTCCGAATCGGAAATTGACTAATACCAAGTCGGAAAATGAGTAACAGTAACTTCGAACACAATTTCCGAATCCAAAAAAAAAATTTCCGATTCGGAAAACTTCAAAATTCCGATTCGGAAAACTTATATTTTCCGATTCGGAATTTATGAATATTCCAATTCGGAAAATATGAACACAATTCGGAAAAACGAGGAAAAACCGAGCAAAAGGTAAAAAAACTCAAAAATTACTGCTCAAATCACCAAATTTTGACTCTAAATCACTTCCTAACACAGTAAAAACATCATTTTAACCACAAGCAATCAAATTCAGATCCAAATCATGATCAAAATAAGAAAATCAAACCTCAAACCTCCATTTTTAAAAAAAAACACAAAAAACTCAAGAAATCATACCAATTTCAATGAATCTCCAGCTCTGATACCACTTGTTGTTCCAGATTCAAGTTCTAATCAACATGCAACAAGTAGAGAATGATTCAGGAAGCCATATATCATTGATTCTTGGATCAAAGTTTACACATACTAAACACACCAAGAACACACACACTTAAGAACAATAACTCTCTCAATCACTCTCTTTCACTTTACAATACGTATGCATGTTCTCCACTTCCAAATGAACTAACTATGGGTATTTATACCCAAACACTCAAACCCTTACACTTTACAACTTTTACACAAACTACCCTAAGTAAACAAAACTATTACAAGTAAAGTAGTCAAGGACTAAAACAATAAACCAAGCTTTGACTTTGAAGACCACTTTGACTTTGCCTTTGACTTCAACTTTAGCACCATCTTGTGATCTCGGATACAATCCGATTTTGCACCCAACAGGGAGACGGAATCAGAGATGAGAGAAAGATATCCACACCTGTTTACTGAGTGAATTCCGGGACGGAATTCTTTTGAGGGGGGTGTGATGTAATAACCCTAGGTATTTAAACCCTTAAACCCTAATTTATGCCATTTTTGGGAAATTTTGTTAAGTGTGTGTTAGTGTGTGTGTTGGAAGAAAACTTGAAGCTATTTCATCGTTTCAAGGTCGGGAAATCGTCACCAAGGTAAGATTTGATGCCTGATAAGTGTAGGATTGTTAATAAAGAGTGTATAATTGCTTTAGGATTAGTTTGGATACATTTGGATCAACTTTGAATCGATTTTGATCGATTTTAGGCTGTTTCCGGGATTGTCCTCATTTTCCGAATCGCAATTCATATTTTCCGAATCGGAATCTATGTTTTCCGAATCGGAAAATCATATTCTCCGAATCGGAGTTTATGTTTTCCAAATCGGAAAATATGTGGTGTTTTTCTGAGGTGTTTTGTTTCGTCATGCCTTTCCCGGATTGGAAACCTATGTTTTCCGAATCGGGAAATTGGCTAGTTAAGTCGTTATTTTGACCTCGTTACTTTTAGAATGCGGATATTGAGTCGGGATTTTCCGAATCGGAAATTACCATTTTCCGAATCGGAAAATGGTAGGTTTTCCGAATCGGAAAACGGTGTGTTTTCCGAACCGGATTTTGTGCTTTTCCGAGTCGAGTTTTGGAAGGTTTTGTCATTAGGGTTATTTTTAATATATTAAATACTGAATTAATGGAATCTATCTAAACATATGGTTTCTAAAAGATAATTCATTAATTTTAATTACATATTTTGAATAAGTTAATTAATACATAATATACAATGAGGGTTATAAATAAAATTTTCAAAAGTAATACAGATAAATATAAAGTATGATGTAAGTGAAAGGTTAAATATGTAAATATATAAAAGTTTAAAATAGAAAATAAAAAACCAATATGTAAAAATAGTGGGTCATCTCAAAACACCCATATTTTTACAAACCTTTTCAAAAGACCCTTATTTCTACCAACACTTTTCCTAACACACCTATATCTGCAAAAACCTCGAAAAAAATGGAGGCTTACCACTTTGGCCGCGATTTAAGTTGCGAGGCAAAGTCCCACGAATCTTGTATGTTTGTTTACATTAACATCCGTTTTCTTTTTTATACTAATAACACAGGGTTCTCGTATAAACCCAACTCTTTGTGAATAAAAATGTCGATATTTGATTATTAGGCACTAGATAAAGCTTGGAGAGAAGCATGCGCAGGAGGACCATCACCGAGCTCGGTGTTGATACCACCAGGGACTTATATGGTATTTCCTCCGATCCAGTTTAGTGGTCCATGTAAGGGTCCAGTTGAGATCAAGGCCATTGGAGCCACTATCAAGGCCCCACCTGAGCTTGCAAGGTTCAAATCCGATGAATGGATACTATTTGAGCGTATCGATAGGTTGACTATGATTGGTGGTACTTTTGACGGCCAAGGCCATGAAGCATGGAAGAATCCCAAATGCGGCGATAATGATAATTGCCATTTACCGGTCGTAAGTAGTAGCTAGTGTTTCTTTTAAACTTGTTGATTATATGGGATGATGTGTGACAACTGACAGTTTTGACCTTCAGGTTAGCTACTCGTTAATTCACTCGGTAGCGTTTCCGTAGGTTAAAAATTAGTCATTTAAGTTTTTAAATGAAACTAGGTTAGGTTGCGTGAGAAATTTAGGCTTAAACCTAAAAGGCCCGAAAACTGCTCGAAAAAGCCCGAACCGGCCCGAAGTCGTCCGATAATCCTATAATGCCAAATTAAAGTTGACTTTTAGAAAAATTAAGTTAGTTTATTCAAAAATAAGTAAACTAATTTAAATGATCCGAAATTTCCCTCGAAAAAATCGGTTTCTACCAAAAACGCGCTAAAAACCGATACTGCGTTGAAATAAGCAGTGTAGATTAACCCTTTTATTTAAATAAAAAAAAATTATGAAATGGGTTGGGTGGGCCCCTAGGCCGGCCACCCCCCCCAATCACACATCTCTCTCTTTTTCTCTTTCCCATAAAAATCATTAATCTTCTCCATCATTTTCATTTTCAACATTCAAACTCTCTCTCTTTTCTCTTCTCTCTCATTTCTCTTTTTCTCTCTAGAAAATCAGCCAAACTCTTCATCCAAAAATCTGAGTTTTTAAGGATTTGAACAAAGGTTTCAAGGTTCTTTTGGTTATATCATCAAAGGTAAGAGTATTGTACATGTTTTAACTTCGATTTCTAGCACATTTGGTGCTCTTTCTTACTTTCTTTGAAGGTTTAAACCTCCTCCTATGGATTCTTAATCCTTATTGTGTTTGGGAAAGAGATTCAACCTTAGAAATGTTGGAAAAAACAATCTATGAAGGTGAGAATCTATGATTTCCCCAAAGAACACCATTTGGATGCAAAAATTCTTGTTAATGTTGTTTTTGACCATCAATCTTGGGCTAGACTTATTTGATAGTTCATGCATGAGCATTTGATGGTATCAAATCATGGTTAGTTTGTTTTTCATATATACAATCTGATTTGGGGTAAAATGGTAAGAAAAACCCAAAGAGTTTGATTTTATGTTTTTATGGTGATTTGTGTTGGAATTGAGACAGATTCTGTCAAAAATTTTGCATGTACTTACACGATCAAAAGGCTTTGTTTCGTTTCTTATGAAATTTTTATGGAGCAATTAAGGTGTGGGTCAACCCATGGATTTGCATAAAAACTCAGATTTGAGTCAAACATCAAAAAACATTCGGTGCAACAGCACTGTCAAAACTGAGTCACTTTGCATGCTAACCTTGGTAAATATCCAAATTCAAACTTTTGATTCTAATCAGTATCTGAGTTAGCTTTCTATAGAATCCAAAATCAAGTCATTTAGAGTAGTTTTGAGGGTTTAACCAATGAAAATGAATTGATAGTGCAATCTGTCCCATAATGGCAGAACCACATGCACAACTTCAAAGAGGCATATCTCCCTCAAAAATCACTCTAATGATTTGAATCTTGTCTCATTAGCTTGGTATATGTTTTATTTAGAAAATCCCTTTGGAAATTCGTGAGTTGGTGGGATAATGAACTCTCTATGAACAAAACTTTACTGACATGTATCTTTGAAAAATAAAAGTGTGCACTGATTTTGCAAAAATGTTTAAAAATAGTAAAACACCTCTAAAAATTGTGAAATTTGGTAGAGATGATGTTAACATCCCCAAAATCAGAGGGTAAAAATTTGAGGATTTATCATTTGGTGGACTTAAGCTCAAAGGTGACGTTTTTACAACTTAATATTTTGGACAGATTCTGGAAATTGACCAAAAACCCAACCTTATGAACTTTAAGCTTTCCAAAATAGTTGGAAGTCTTCAAAATGCACCAAAACAAACTTTTATTATATTGGATTACATAAACAACGTAACGGCATTATAATGGATATTGGTACGATTTATGACTTAGGAACCGTTGATCTTGGAACTTACGTTAAAAATTACGTATTTGTTAGGGCAATTCTAGATTCGGGGCAGAGACACGAAAACGCACTAAAGTTTGTTTGAACGCTAATCACTCGAGGTGAGTATTCACAGCCCCCGTTTTTACCGTTTTTACGAGTTTTGGGGTGAAAAGCATGTTTATAAATGAATGTGAAAAATTGTGAAAATATTGCGAAATGAAATGAAATGTATTGTGAGCTAAATTTGAAATGTTATGCGGCATGATATATTGAGTAAAAGTCCCATGTTGAATACACTACTATTAACTCGTTTCGAGCCAGTGGTTATTGTGGATAGCGCTATTTGGTAGAGTGGACCCACCCTTGTTTACTGACGAGTATAGGGTGCACGTAATCATATGTGGTACTACACATGTGGGGTTTAGTCCCACCGCTGAGGTAGTGCAGCGTCTACACATGTGGGGTTTTAGTCCCACCGTTGAGGTAGTTCGCGAGAACGCTCTACCCATGTGGTTCGCAACCACCTCTGAGGTAGATCGTTGGGGCAAAGGTTTAGGTTTAGTAGTGGCTCGAGAATATATCTTGCATAAATGTTATGTTTAACAGTTGAGGTTGAACATTGGCTTTACGATAAAGATTTTCTGCATTGAAAATGTTTTGTGCATATAAAACCTGTGAACTCACCAACTCTTGTAGTTGACACTTGTTTTTAACATGCTTTTCAGGAAGATAGAAGGTATTAGAAAGTGTTTGTGCTGCAATCGACATCAAACCTAAACTTTTCTTTTGCAATGTTGTTTTGTAATATTTGAACCTTGTAACTATCGTTGGTTATGTAACTTTTGGTACTGTAACAATGAACTTGAAATGAAAGGTTTGATGTTGTTTATCTCCTATCGCATTGAAATCTTAGCTGGCACGCCTCGCGTTTCCGCTTTAGCAGGGTGTTACAGATTTGGTATCAGAGCCATAGGTTATAGAGAACATCGGTTTTTCATAAAAACCAAGTACTATAACCAACCTTTTTCAAAAAGAAGTTCAAACTTTTAAATAAAGATTTCAAAATTTAGGAGAAATTTTACTGCTAAGATGATTAGGATAGGTGTTATCCTGATATATCATAGATATGCGGAGCCTGATCACCTACGCCTAGCCATGGTATAAGTAGGATAAGACTTATGAACTAATCATACTGCTAGATTTTAAAAGTTGAAACCTTCTAGAGATTTCCTGAAAGACATAGACTGTGTGAGTTACATTTGGCATGCACAAAATGTATTTTGTTTGAGATATATATATTCTATGTATGAATATGGATATTATGCGTTGGATGGTTTAAATGCAGAATGTTATGGATGTTGCTACTATTGCCAATGAATGCATGTTTGTCGTATAATTGCTTAAATTCTAAGTAATGTGTTAACTCGATAGCTTAGAAGCATATAACACTTGAGCTATGAGAATTAACTAGTTGCGTAACCACACTTAGATATTTTTTTTTTTGGGAAGTTGGCACTAAAACCCTGATTGTGGATACGATTTAGAATCATGCCTCCAAGACGAGAGGACCCTGAGCTTGCAAGGCTAGTATCGGAACAAGTACTAGCATCTTTACCCAATATAGTAAGCCAAGTAGCGGCAGGTTTAAACACCAACCAGGGAGCGGATATCGCTAGGAACCGTGAGTGTACCTATAAGTCATTTAGGTCGTGCAATCCCAAAGAATTTCATGGGACCGAAGGAGCGGTTGGATTGTTAACTTTGATAGAGGGTATGGAATCCGTTCTCCACATCAGCAAATGTACGGAAAGGAACAAAGTAGAATACGCCGCATGTTTGTTGCAAGGACGAGCACTAACATGGTGGAACACCTAAGTCCAAACCCGCGGCCGTGAAGCAACCGGTCAGATTTCTTGGGAAGATTTCAAACAGATGCTCAAGGAGGAGTTCTGCCCTAGGAGTGAAATACAGAAACTGGAAGCCGAGCTATGGCACCATGAGATGAAAGGAAGTGACGTCACCACTTACACCACCCGTTTCCATGAACTGGCCAAGCTAGTGCCACACCTGGTAACACCTGAGCAGAATAGAGTGGATCGTTATGTCTGGGGATTATCTTCAGTTATCCGAGGGAATGTAACTGCAGCAGACCCAAAGACTCTGCAAGAAGCAGTCAACTTAGCAAACCGACTCACCAACAATGCTGTCCGATCAGGGACGTTTCCGAATGACAGTGTGAAAGGGAAGAGGAAGATGGAAGATCCGGTGGAGGGTAAGTCCGGACAGAGGGTTAATAAAGACCGGAAAGTGGCAAGGAACTTTGGGATTCAGACGCCGACCCCGGAAAAAGGAAAAGGGCCACAACGTGTGTGTGATAAATGTCATCAGCAACACAAGGGGAGATGCATTACCTGCTTCAAGTGTAACCAGGCGGGGCATGTTGTTCGGGATTGTAAAACCGGACAAAGACGAGCCTGTTATGAATGTGGAAGCCCGGACCACTACCGGAACATGTGCCCCAAAAGAAACCAGAGGTCTGATGCAAACCCAACCCCACCAGCAAACCAAGGAAACCGAGGAGGTTTGGCTTGAGGAAGAGTGTTCGTGATAGGAGCAGAGGAGGCGAAGCAGAATCCCGATATGGTGACAGGTACGTTCCTACTGAATAACTATCCTGCATTTGTACTATTTGGTTCTGGAGCAGATAAAAGTTATGTGTCGCTAGAATTTAGACCTAAGACAAATAGGAAGTCACAAAATTTGAGAGAGGAGCACATAATTGAATACTCTAACGGAGAGTTAGTTAGGGCTAACAAGGTAGTTAGAAAATGCACTCTAGGCTTATCAGGAAAGGACTTTAGCATAGATTTAATCCCGATCGAGATAGGGAGTCTTGACATAATCGTTGGTATGGATTGGATGTCCAACCACCGAGCGACGATATGCTGTGCTGAGAAGATAGTTAGGCTAGCATTACCCGATGGAGGTGTACTCGAAGAGCACGGAGAGAAGCCGAAGAGAGATATTAAGTTAGTATCGTTCATGAAAATGCGTAGCCATCTACGAAAGGAAGGTGTAGCATTCATGGCGCACGTAGTAGATAAGAAAGCAAAAGAGAAGCAAATTCAAAGTATCCCGATTGTGCGAGAATTTCCCGAAGTATTCCCGGAAGAATTACCTGGACTACCCCCACAACGATAAGTAGAATTCCACATCAACCTAATTCCTGGAGCAGGCCCCATCGCAAAGTCGCCTTATCGACTAGCACCGTCTGAGATGCAGGAGCTTTCAAGCCAACTTCAAGAGATGCTAGACAAGGGATTTATTAGGCCCAGCTCTTCACCCTTGGGAGCCCCAGTCTTGTTCGTCAAAGAGAAGGACAGATCCTTTAGGATGTGTATAGACTATATGGAGCTGAACAAGATCACTATCAAGAACCGATACCCTCTTCCACGCATCGATGATCTGTTCGATCAACTGCAAGGAGCAACGTACTTCTCCAAGATCGATCTTCGATCCGGATACCATCAAATGCGAGTTCGTGAGGAAGACATCGCAAAGACAGCGTTCAGAAATCGTTATGGTCATTATGAGTTCTTAGTCATGCCTTTTGGTTTGACGAACGCTCCAGCAGTGTTCATGGATCTGATGAACCGAGTGTGCCGACTATACTTAGATAAGTTCGTAATTGTCTTTATAGACGACATTCTAATTTACTCGCAAAGCAAGGAGGACCACGAGCATCATTTGAGGTTGATACTGGAACTACTCAAAGCTGAAAAGCTTTATGCCAAATTCTCAAAGTGCGAATTATGGATCCGAGAAGTTCACTTTTTAGGACATGTGGTGAACAAAGGAGTACACGTCGATCCAGCCAAGATCGAGGCTATAAAGAAGTGGGAAGCCCCGAAGACACCAACGGAAATTCGACAATTTCTCGGATTGGCAGGCTACTACCGACGATTCATTGCCAATTCCTCCAAGATTGCACAGCCGCTGACAACCTTAACGCAAAAAGATAAGAAGTCTAATTGGGGAGAGAAACAAGAAGAAGCGTTTCAATTACTCAAGCATAAGTTGTGCAATGCACCCATACTGGCATTACCCGAAGGAACGGGTGAAGCCTACAAGGACACGAGCAATGGGAGTGATAGTGCAGACCAGCCTGAAAAGTCAGATACTGGGAGCTCAGAGAGAAGCTCTGAAGGCTGATAACTTGAAGAAAGAAACTTTACACCAGATGGAGAAAGAGTTTGAGGAGAAAGCGGATGGAGTATATTATTTCAAGGATATAATTTGGATTCCAAAGGCCGATCAGTTAAGGAAAATGATCATGGACGAAACTCATCAATCAAGGTACTCGATACACCCAGGTTCTGATAAGATGTATAAGGGGTTGAAGGAACACTATTGGTGGCCTGGAATGAAGAAGGATATTGCCACCTATGTGAGCAAATGTCTGACTTGTGCAAGAATAAAGGCAGAACACCAGAAACCGTCAGGACTGTTACAGCAACCGGAAATCCTAGAATGGAAATGGGAGCAGATATCAATGGATTTCGTGACCAAGTTACCCAAGACTAAAAAGGGCCATGATTCGATTTGGGTAATCGTTGATCGACTCATGAAATCTGCGCACTTCTTGCCAATAAAAGAAAGTTTTAGTATTGATAGACTCGCGCAATTGTATGTCGATGAAATAGTCATGCGTCATGGAGTGCCGATCTCGATCATCTCCGATAGAGACAGCAGATTCACCTCGCGATTTTGGCAGTCACTACAGGCAGCATTGGGTACCAGTGTGGATTTGAGCACCGCCTATCATCCACAAACTGACGATCAGACAGAAAGGACTATACAGACACTGAGGATATGCTACGTGCATGTGTGTTAGAATTCGGAGGTAGCTGAGATGATCACCTACCTTTGGTTGAATTCTCCTACAACAACAGCTACCATACAAGTATTCAGTGTGCCCCGTACGAAGCATTGTATGGACGCAAGTGCAGATCCCCACTCAATTGGTTGGAAGTGGGAGAGAGTCGGCTGCTTAGGCCTGACATCGTACAGGAGACCACTGATAAGATTAAGCTAATACAGGAAAAGCTTAAAGCAGCCAGGGATCGCCAGAAAAGCTATGCTGATAATCGGCGAAAGCCGTTGGAATTTCAAGTTGGCGACAAAGTGCTACTAAGGGTATCACCCTGGAAAGGGCTGATAAGATTCGGAAGGAAAGGGAAACTGAGTCCTCGTTTTGTTGGGCCATTTGAGGTCATAGAGAGAATCGGACCCGTTGCGTATAGATTGGACTTACCCATAGAACTGAACTCTATTCATGACACGTTTCACGTGTCCAATCTAAAGAAATGTCTGTCAGAAGAGACAGTAGTCTTGCCTTTGGAAGAGATACAAATTGATGAACAACTGCGCGCCATAGAGGAACCTATTGAGATTCTTGACCGATAAATCAAGCAACTCCGGCGCAGTAGAATACCGATTGTCAAAGTGCGATGGAACTCTAGGCACGGACCAGAGTTTACCTGGGAGCGGGAAGCGTTCATGAAAGACAAGTACCCGCATCTCTTCACAAGGAACCCCTGCGGTAGCAGCAAGAATTAAATTTCGGGACGAAATTTCTTTCAACCGGGGGTAAATGTGACAACTGACAGTTTTGACCTTCAGGTTAGCTACTCGTTAATTCACTCGGTAGCGTTTCCGTAGGTTAAAAATTAGTCATTTAAGTTTTTAAATGAAACTAGGTTAGGTTGCGTGAGAAATTTAGGCTTAAACCTAAAAGGCCCGAAAACTGCTCGAAAAAGCCCGAACCGGCCCGAAGTCGTCCGATAATCCTATAATGCCAAATTAAAGTTGACTTTTAGAAAAATTAAGTTAGTTTATTCAAAAATAAGTAAACTAATTTAAATGATCCGAAATTTCCCTCGAAAAATCGGTTTCTACCAAAAACGCGCTAAAAACCGATACTGCGTTGAAATAAGCAGTGTAGATTAACCCTTTTATTTAAATAAAAAAAAATTATGAAATGGGTTGGGTGGGCCCCTAGGCCGGCCACCCCCCCCCCCCAATCACACATCTCTCTCTTTTTCTCTTTCCCATAAAAATCATTAATCTTCTCCATCATTTTCATTTTCAACATTCAAACTCTCTCTCTTTTCTCTTCTCTCTCATTTCTCTTTTTCTCTCTAGAAAATCAGCCAAACTCTTCATCCAAAAATCTGAGTTTTTAAGGATTTGAACAAAGGTTTCAAGGTTCTTTTGGTTATATCATCAAAGGTAAGAGTATTGTACATGTTTTAACTTCGATTTCTAGCACATTTGGTGCTCTTTCTTACTTTCTTTGAAGGTTTAAACCTCCTCCTATGGATTCTTAATCCTTATTGTGTTTGGGAAAGAGATTCAACCTTAGAAATGTTGGAAAAACAATCTATGAAGGTGAGAATCTATGATTTCCCCATAAGAACACCATTTGGATGCAAAAATTCTTGTTAATGTTGTTTTTGACCATCAATCTTGGGCTAGACTTATTTGATAGTTCATGCATGAGCTTTGATGGTATCAAATCATGGTTAGTTTGTTTTTCATATATACAATCTGATTTGGGGGTAAAATGGTAAGAAAAACCCCAAAGAGTTATGATTTTATGTGTTTTATTGGTGGATTTGATGTTGGAATTGAGACAGATTCTGTCAAAAATTTTGCATGTACTTTACACGACTCAAAAAGGGTCTTTTTGTATTCATTTCTTTATGAAATTTTTATGGGATGAAATTTAAGGTGTTAGGGTTCAAACCCCACTGGATTTGCATAAAAACACCAAGATTTGAGTTCAAACCATCCAAAAACATTTTCGTGTGCAACAGCACTTGGTCAGAAACTTGAGTCACATTCATGCATGCATAACTCTTTGGTAAATCATCCAAATTACAAACTTTTTGATTCTAAACTCAAGTATTCTGAGTTAGCTTTCTATAGAATCCAAAATCAAGTCATTTAGAGTAGTTTTGAGGGTTTAACCAATGAAAATGAATTGATAGTGCAATCTGTCCCATAATGGCAGAACCACATGCACAACTTCAAAGAGGCATATCTCCATCAAAAATCACTCTAATGATTTGAATCTTGTCTCATTAGCTTGGTATATGTTTTATTTAGAAAATCCCTTTGGAAATTCGTGATTTGGTGGGATAATGAACTCTCTATGAACAAAACTTTACTGACATGTATCTTTGAAAAATAAAAGTGTGCACTGATTTTGCAAAAATGTTTAAAAATAGTAAAACACCTCTAAAAATTGTGAAATTTGGTAGAGATGATGTTAACATCCCCAAAATCAGAGGGTAAAAATTTGAGGATTTATCATTTGGTGGACTTAAGCTCAAAGGTGACGTTTTTACAACTTAATATTTTGGACAGATTCTGGAAATTGACCAAAAACCCAACCTTATGAACTTTAAGCTTTCCAAAATAGTTGGAAGTCTTCAAAATGCACCAAAACAAACTTTTATTATATTGGATTACATAAACAACGTAACGGCATTATAATGGATATTGGTACGATTTATGACTTAGGAACCGTTGATCTTGGAACTTACGTTAAAAATTACGTATTTGTTAGGGCAATTCTAGATTCGGGGCAGAGACACGAAAACGCACTAAAGTTTGTTTGAACGCTAATCACTCGAGGTGAGTATTCACAGCCCCCGTTTTTACCGTTTTTACGAGTTTTGGGGTGAAAAGCATGTTTATAAATGAATGTGAAAAATTGTGAAAATATTGCGAAATGAAATGAAATGTATTGTGAGCTAAATTTGAAATGTTATGCGGCATGATATATTGAGTAAAAGTCTCATGTTGAATACACTACTATTAACTCGTTTCGAGCCAGTGGTTATTGTGGATAGCGCTATTTGGTAGAGTGGACCCACCCTTGTTTACTGACGAGTATAGGGTGCACGTAATCATATGTGGTACTACACATGTGGGGTTTAGTCCCACCGCTGAGGTAGTGCAGCGTCTACACATGTGGGGTTCTAGTCCCACCGTTGAGGTAGTTCGCGAGAACGCTCTACCCATGTGGTTCGCAACCACCTCTGAGGTAGATCGTTGGGGCAAAGGTTTAGGTTTAGTAGTGGCTCGAGAATATATCTTGCATAAATGTTATGTTTAACAGTTGAGGTTGAACATTGGCTTTACGATAAAGATTTTCTGCATTGAAAATGTTTTGTGCATATAAAACCTGTGAACTCACCAACTCTTGTAGTTGACACTTGTTTTTAACATGCTTTTCAGGAAGATAGAAGGTATTAGAAAGTGTTTGTGCTGCAATCGACATCAAACCTAAACTTTTCTTTTGCAATGTTGTTTTGTAATATTTGAACCTTGTAACTATCGTTGGTTATGTAACTTTTGGTACTGTAACAATGAACTTGAAATGAAAGGTTTGATGTTGTTTATCTCCTATCGCATTGAAATCTTAGCTGGCACGCCTCGCGTTTCCGCTTTAGCGGGGTGTTACATGATGTTAATTAATTTCTCCATTCATTCATATCTCAGAATCTCAGATTTAGTTTGGTCAAGAATTCATTGCTAAAAGACGTAACATCTCTCAATAGCAAATTTTTTCACATGAGCCTACATGGTTGTGATAACACCAACCTTGATCATATTACAGCAGTTGCACCGGCTGACAGCGACAACACAGATGGAGTTCACATCAAGCACGTAAACGGGCTCAACATCACGAATTCTAACATAAAGACCGGTGATGATTGCGTTTCTATTGGAGATGGAAGCAAGAACGTCCACCTGGAGAAGTTGACATGTGGACCTGGCCATGGCATCAGTATTGGAAGCTTGGGCAAATATGCAAATGAAAAACCAGTACAAGGAATCTGGGTCAAGAACTACACCATCACCGGAACCAGCGACGGAGTCAGGATCAAGACCTGGCCTAATTCTCCCCCAGGAACGGCCACCGACATACATTTCGATGATATCATCATGAACAACGTCGGAAATCCCATATTGATCGATCAAGAATATTGCGCTAGTAGAAATTGCAAGGTATCAAACCAATATTACGTACTAATTGTTCACACACGCACACACAACTCTAGGGTTCCTTTTGTTTGCTAATTACCGTGCATTTTGCATTAAGTATGTTAACCATTAACCACCACCGTAGATCATTTACACCAATGACTTAGATTAATTGCCTAATTTAACCGTTTTTAATTACTTCCTAAAATATAGAAGTTACTTTCTAAAATATGGAAAGGTGCTCTACATGTGAGAAAGAAAAAAGAAATCCTATTGCTCAATTTTTGGTTAACATGGTTTATACAAAATTAGGTTAACAAAAAAAGCTAACTTTCTTTCTATCTCTCTCTCTCTCTCTATATATATATATATAATTATAGATCAGTTGAAGTACTATTTTAGGATTGTTTTATGACTAATTAATAGAAAGCTGGTGCTCCATCGAAAGTGAAAATATCGAATGTGAGCTTCAAGAAGATCAGGGGTACATCAGCAACGAAGGTGGCTTTGAAGATTGCTTGTAGCCAAGGAATACCATGCGACAACATAGAGGTGTCTGATATCAACTTGACATACAAGGGAGCTAAAGAAGGAGGAGCTGCTATCTCTGAGTGTTCTAACGTCAAGCCCAAAGTAATTGGTAAAAATATCCCTCCAGTTTGTTCGGGTGCCCCACATCACATATAGCAACGTGATATACATTAAGACTTAGATTCAAGTAAGACCAAACATTTTCCGTGAGACCGGTGATACCAATACTTTTTACATGAAACTTCACAACAAAACACTGTGAACGTTAAAGAAAACCGAACATTCATCGTAAAAACACTGTAAATGTTACGTTCCTAGTGTTTTTTGGGGTGAAGGTTCGAATGATTTATTTGTTACCTTCATAGTTTTTTGAGGTGTGAAGGTTTCGTTTTTTTTCCTCGATAGTGTTTTTAGTATGTTTTTACGTTGAATGTTCGATTTTTTAAACCTTTTCACAGTGTTTTTCTGTGAAGTTTCATATAAAAAGTGTCGGTCTCACCGGTCTTACGGAAACAGCTTGGTTTCACCGGAACCCAACTCTATCCAATAAAGTGTGGTGGGTTTCTTATAGATTTGTAGTTCAAATATTTCAAGTTCCATATATTTGTAGTCTTTAGAATATTTTATGTGTATATTAATTACTTAACTAACTACTTAATGGAATAGAAGTAAATCTTGGTTTTTGCTATAGTAGACACGTATCGTTGCGTAATGCAACACCAATATAATGATCTCGAATCTAGAGCTGAGAATTCGAAAGAATAAGTTTGTTTTATGATCAGTTTTATTCTACTGCCAATTTTAAGGTTTTGTTTGTTTTTAAATTGTAAATAACTTGTGCATACCATGGAGGGTTACGAGGGTGTTCCTCGATTTTCTGTTTATTTGAGGTTTTCCATTGAACACCCCCTTATCTCTCTCTCTCTCTCTCTCTCTCTCTATATATATATATATATATATATATATAGAGAGAGAGAGAGAGAGAGAGAGAGGAAAGTTCAAATGTGAACCACCTTTTGGTTGTGAACGTGAGGACAGCCGAGAGCGCGACACGTGACGACTTTGAGTGTGGTCCCCCTCTTTAATTCAATGCCCTCCCATGAATCGCGCCTAGTCATCCGTCGTGGATCTGACGTGGCGCCTAGTCATGTGCCACGTGTCGCGCCTATAATCGCGCCTATAATCATAATATTCATTCATTATGATTATAGCTTTACATTAGGAAACATAATGAAATCAAATATTTATAAGACTAGATGAATGACTATGATTGGTTTGTATATTCTGTTAGAATTGTGTGGTTTGTAATTGCAACCAACCCTATAACTTTTTTTTTCTTCATATAAGAGGTGTAGAAGTCTAAAGTATTATTTCATTTCTCTTTTTTAAAAGGAGGTGCTGAAGTATGAAAGTTAAATCAGTAAGACTATTTATTTTGTAAAGTGAAAAATGTTTGAATATGTATAATTGTCTATTTTATCCCTAATATGTAAATTCAACTTACATGCATCAATTGAAGTGAGCACGACATGACATAACGAAAAAAAGAAATAAAAAAAGGATGTTGGCAGATTTGTGAGACTGTGAAGTTATAATCATATCTCATGCAATGAAGCCCCGATTTAAATGATTAGGATGTTCTGGAAATTCAATACACATATCTACAATCTTCGTGTTTTGCATTTTTGTAATTTCGGGTTGTATCTGGCTAAAACCGATATTGAATTCAAAAGAATAGCCCTGAACAAAAATAAGAGGTGATTAAGTGGCTAGTTATCACTTAATTATTCAAAGGACATTAACGGTTAAGAGAAGTCGAATTTGAGCCTTCAAAACTGTAGCAAGAAAGTGTTGACTATGATCCTTACGACTTACTTCTGAGTCATATGGAATTAAAGAAACGAGATGATTTTCAATGGGAGGATGAAAAACGCAAAGGAAAATACTAATTGGATTCAATATTACACATGATATTGTATTAAGGTGAGAGTTAAAAATGGTAGAAACATTTGTTGGTAAGTCAACGCGACCTAGTCAGCTAACTGGGTTGCATACGCCTGCTCTACCTTCATATCTGCCTTGCGTTTCCGTTAAAGCTCTAACTCTGCTTGATAGCGCTTTAACTGCGTTTCTATCCTTTGAAGATTCTCTCTCAACTCATTTACCTATATGATATGACATTTGACACATAATCAACAATTGTTGGCTACCAAAATTAAGTTATGACAATTAAGATGTATAAATAATTGATGTGTATACCTTTAGATGAGAATACAGACCAACCACTACTGATATATACACTCCCTCGTTACAACATAATGGGAATTTCGGCTCGTGCCAAACCCAAAAAGACGACACTTCCTTTGTCCTTTGGTACTCTGCTCACAGAGCGACCTCATCAATCGGAGGGTCGTCGGAACTTGGGCTCGAAATCAAACCAGGAAAAGGAAAAATTATAGAACATGAAATCAAATTCTAAAATCCCTAAAATCAAACGCAAAATCATCCATAAAATCCCTAGAAATGACACCCGGAAGAGGGTGCACGATATGGAGATGATCTGACATCTGACGTAGCGAGATGAGAAGAGTAGAGAGGAGATTTTCTAGTGAGAGGGTTGTGTGGGATGAGATGGTCAGGCATTCTAATGATTGCATTCTTCAACCACTCCGATGAGATGCTCTGTCGAGAGGGATGCCTCTATATAAATTCTTAAACAACATCTCTACAACAAGGAAGAAGGGCACGAGAAGGGAGGATATGGACATATCAAATATAGCATATCTTTTGAAGGTGAAGCAGGGGCAGTGAAAAACAGTGGAAGTCTTGTGTTATGGGAGGGGTAGGGGTCATCTTTTACACAACTAAGGCATAGAAGAAATGAGAGAAAACTGAGCGAATAAGTTACTTTCTTTCTAGTTAAGTCACAACCAAAATACATCTTATTCAGTAATCTATATGGGTTATTAAGTCCATTAAGCCATCACCAAACAGGTCCTAAGTATCGAAAGAATAACGTTTTACAATATTACCATTGAATAAAAAGGATCAGATGTCGTTATTGATATCCAATATGTATCAACCATTTCTTTATAGAGTAAATTTTGATTTTAGTCCCCGTAGTTTGTTATAAATTTCAATTTTCGTCCTTGTGGTTTAGAAATTTCTGTTTTGTCCCTATAATTTGTAATTAATTGCTATTTTCGTGGGAAATTAGTCAACTTAGCCATCTCAAAAGTAACTATTGGCCTCCTAACCAAACCCTTTACCACTTTGCACTCCATGGCCACGAGGTTCAGCAAAATCCCGCAAAGGTTCTGCAAAATCCCTCAAAACCCCTTATTTTGCGGAACCTTAATAAAAAGATTTTTTTTAACTTCAGCAGAAGTCAGCAAAATCCCCCCTACTTCAGCAAAAGTCAGCAAAAAACCCCCTTACTTCAGCAAAATTTTGCGAAACCTCAAAACCCCTTAGTTTTTTTTTTTCTTCTTTTTATTGAGGTTCCGCAAAAGAAGGGGTTTTGAGGGATTTGGTTAGGAGACCAATAGTTATTTTTGAGATGGCTAAGTTGGCTAATTTCTCTATTTTTGTCCCTAAAATAATTCCTACTTTTAAAGTATAAGTGACTAAAGTAGTAAAGAATTTTAAACCACATGGACCAATATCACAATAAGCTATAAATCAAAAAAATGAAAATAGCAATAAATTACAAATTATAGGAACGAAAACCGCAATCTTTAAACCATAAGAACAAAAATCAAAATTTTTAATAAATCATACGAACAAAATAAAATAATTACTGTTGATATTAGTTTTCAACAAAATTATAGATTAGTATAATTTAACGATTAAAATAGATAAAATTTTAGATGTTTGGCATTTTTAGGTTAACCAACCTAAGCGTAAGTTTTAGAAATCTCTTTTGTGGTTTTAATTAAATAACCTAACAACTTGATGCAACTGAAATTCCAAACTTAAGTAACCAAACAAATTAACTTTGTTATATTCTACCTAAACTTAATTAGGGTATTAGAGGGGTAGACATACGGTAAACTTTTTTTTATAAAGTGTATTACATTGGTTGTTTTTGTGGTTTCAAATTTTGAATTTGATCCTAAAACAAATTATCTACACTGATAGTCCATAATTTTTATTTTCATAACACTCATGGTCTGTCTACTTTACAATGTTAGTTAATAATAATTATGAAGGACTAACTTGTTTTTAAATAAACTTTGGGGACAAAAATTGTAATCTTCTCTAAGATTTAATTAATTCATGGTTTCTTTTAACTTTCTATTAAAAATATTATATATATCTAATTAAAAATTAAATTTATTAAAAGTTAAATAAATATCAAAAAATTTATTTAAAAACTAATAAGTTCATAAAAATTATATTTAAAAAAAAAATTCAAGTTTAACAAAATAAAAAAGTAAGATAAATTTATATGTCTTTTGAGTTGAGAAATTAAAATAGGAAATTAAGTTCGCTTAATTAGGTAAACTTATTAACATATAGTCAAATTATAAAAAAATTAAACTAACAACAAAACAAATATTTTATATTAAGGTTATAAAAACATTGTTTATTTAAATATTTTTTTATAAGATATTAGTTTCTATAGATTTTTTTAAATATTGTTATATAAAAATTTTAATCCGGCGTTTTGTATTATAAGTGTATAAAATCTTGTTATGATGTCCAAAAACGTCCTATAAACTTATTCTAATGCTTAAAGAAAATCACATTTTATTTTATGATTATATAAATTAAATCTTATAAAGTAGTTTATTAGGATGCTTAAAAAAATTTGGTACCATACAAACCTAAATGTGTTGTAATAATTTTTCATAATTTTTTTTTGATGATCATTGTTTTTTTTTTTTTTTGAATATCATTGTTTTAATATTATTTTGTTGTTATTTGAATTACTTATAATTTAAACATATATTAATATTTTCATGTTAATTTAACTTAATTTTAAATTTTGCTCGAATATTTGAATTTCTAACTACAAAAATATTTGAATTTATCTTGATATCATTTATTTTTTCTAAATTTGAGATTTTATCTAAATATTTTATAAATTTGATAGCAAATTCATCTAAATACTTATAATTTGAACATATCATTTGTTTTTTTGTACTTGATACTAAAAATATTTTATAAAATTAATATTTTCTAAGTAAATATAAAAATATTTATTTAATATTTAATTTACTTTAATAAGTTTGATTGTTTTATTTAGTATATAAATTATTTTTGGTTGAAAGTTAAAACAAAAATAAATCAATTAAATCTTAGAGAAAATTAAAATTTTGGTCCTTAGAGTCTATTTAAAATCAAATTAGTCCCTCATTTTTATTTTTAACTAACATTTTTACACAAAGGGATCATGAACATTATGAAAATGAAAACTTAGAGACCACGGATGTAAATACTATGTTTTAGAACTGAATCCAAAATCTAAGCAAATCACAAGGAACTGGTGTAATTCACTCTTTTTTATATCTTGAAGGACAAAAGTTGTTTCCAAGATAATCAAACTAAAACCTATATATACAAGTACAATTACAAGATAAAATATAAACAAATATGGCTTAGCCTTCTTCAATCTGAAACGTTGGCCTAAAAATATATGGTAAATGGTTCCTAGATTTAAGAAACTTGGTACCTCTATTTCTCCAATAAATAGTCTTCTTCCTTACCCATTTGTATTGAAGTAGGTTCTTATTATTTGGGCAAAGATTTTATAGATGGTAAGAAACCCACCACACTTTTTGGATAGAGTTGGGTTCCGTTGAAACCAAGTTGTTTCCGTAAGACCGGTGAGACCGACACTTTTTATATGAAACTTCACAGAAAAACACTGTGAAAAGGTTTAAAAAATCGAACATTCAACGTAAAAACATACTAAAAACACTATCGAGGAAAAAAAAAACGAAACCTTCACACCTCAAAAAACTATGAAGGTAACAAATAAATCATTCGAACCTGCACCCCAAAAAACACCAGGAACGTAACATTTACAGTGTTTTTACGATGAATGTTCGGTTTTCTTTAACCTTCACAGTGTTTTGTTGTGAAGTTTCATGTAAAAAGTATTGGTATCACCGGTCTCACGGAAAATGTTTGGTCTTACTTGAATCTAAGTCTTAATGTATATCACGTTGCTATATGTGATGTGGGGCACCTGAACAAACTGGAGGGATATTTTTACCAATTACTTTGGGCTTGACGTTAGAACACTCAGAGATGGCAGCTCCTCCTTCTTTAGCTCCCTTGTATGTCAAGTTGATATCAGACACCTCTATGTTGTCGCATGGTATTCCTTGGCTACAAGCAATCTTCAAAGCCACCTTCGTTGCTGATGTACCCTGATCTTCTTGAAGCTCACATTCGATATTTTCACTTTCGATGGAGCACAAGCTTTCTATTAATTAGTCATAAAACAATCCAAAAATAGTACTTCAACTGATCTATAATTATATATATATATATATATAGAGAGAGAGAGAGAGAGAGAAAGAAAGAAAGTTAGCTTGTTTGTTAACCATATATTTTGTATAAACCATGTTAACCAAAAATGGAGCAATAGGATTTCTTTTTTCTTTCTCACATGTAGAGCACATTTCCATATTTTAGAATGTAACTTCTATATTTTAGGAAGTAATTAAAAACGGTTAAATTAGGCAATTAATCTAAGTCATTGGTGTAAATGATCTACGGTGGTGGTTAATGGTGTAATAACCGTGAATTCAAATTTACAAGTTTAATGGAAAGTACGTGGTTAATTTCTTAAATTGAGAAGAATTTGTGAAAAGAGGGTTGATTTGGTAAATTTTTCAAAGTTTTATTGAGTTGGGATTTTTCCACATTGAGAATGGGCTTGGCCCAAGCCCATGCTATATATATAGCCTTAAACCATAAATTTTTATCCATTTTGGAAATCATCCTTAGAGTGTAAAGTGTGTGTTTTGGGAGTGTGATGGGATTCATGTTTTCCACATTCATGTTTTCCACATTGGGATTCATGTTTTCCACATTCATGTTTTCCATATTGGGATTCATGTTTTCCACATTCATGTTTTCCACATCGAAATTCATGATTCCCGGATTGGGATTTCCTATTGAGGTTTTGGTTCCCAATGCCTTTCCCAAATGGAAATCTATGATTTCCGACTCGGGAATTCGGCTAAGTTAAACCGTTATTTTGACCTTGCTGTTTTCCTCATCCGTTTTCCTCATCCGTTTTCCTCATCCGTTTTCCTCATCCATTTTCCTCATCCGTTTTCCTCATCCGTTTTCCACCTCGGGTTTTCCACGTCGGGTTTTCCACGTCGGTTTTCCACGTCGGTTTTCCACGTCGGGTTTTCCACGTCGGTTTTCCACGTCGGGTTTTCCACGACGGTTTTCCACGTCGGGTTTTCCACGACGGTTTTCCACGTCGGTTTTCCACGTCGGTTTTCCACGTCGGTTTTCCACGTCGGGTTTTTCACGTCGGGTTTTCCACGTCGGTTTTCCACGTCGGTTTTCCACGTCGGTTTTCCACGTTGAAGTTTTCCACGTTGGGTTTTCCACGTTGAGTTTTCTACGTTGGGTATTCCACGTTAAGGTACGTCAAAGTTTTCCACGTTGGGTTTTCCATATAGGATTTTGAGTTAGTCTATAATAGAACGTATCTAATTAAGATTATAAGTTGAAGTTCGAGTTTTTGATAGGTACTATATCTATGTAGGGTGCGCGTAAGACAGCTTAGGTTACTTGACGGGAGTCAGCGGCAGGTGAGTTCCCTTGCCTGAAAATGAATGGATTGCTTTTACTGCTTTTAAACATATCCATTCGATTTGCAAATGTTTTGATGATGATATTAAGGTGACTTTGTGAAATTATAAATGGTTGTGAATGCTATATTGATGATCATCATATGCATGTTGTTTTAATGTTTCGGAATTGCGTCGTGAGTAATATGTACCATGGGACCGTACATCCCTGGGAAGTTAGTGGTGTGAGGCACAGACCACGTCCGTCACTCCTTAAATGAGAATCGGGGAGATCCGGCCACGTATGGTTGATTGTGGGATGGTGCGAGGCACGGACTACGTCCGTCACTCCTTAATTGAGTATCCGGGGGATCCGGCCATCCGGTTTGTTGTGTTGTGAAATTATTACTCATGATGCTTTCCTGGTTATTTGAGATATCTGATTTTTACGGCCAGCGGGCCGGAACTGTGTTTTAAACTGTTTTGAGGGAATTCACTAGACCTTTCGGTCTAACCCTCGCTTTCAAAACCTTTTTAAACATTTTCAGGGGAAGTTCGTAGAGAAGCATCCTTGAAGGGAAGTGAGAAAACTCAGAGTTAGATGAGAGGCCAACTTTGGACATCCGATAGATGGTCATTAGTTATAGTGTATCTCAGCTGTGGAGGGTTATTTCACTGTCAATACCTTTGAGTTTGTCACTGATGGAATTTTTTGTTTTGGGCTTGAATGCCAAGTTTTGAGTTTGATAACTAATTCCGCTGCGTTAGATCACTGGGAATTGTTGTTATGCATGTTATATACTGTTTGGGAAATTTGGGGTGTTACAAATTGGTATCAGAGCACTAGTTTAAGTGAATTAGGTGACCAGGATTGGGCCTAGTCTTAAACTGCAGGATTAGGAGCACAGCTGAGATATAGGAAGACCATAAGAGAGTCGTGCTTGTTAAAGTACTCAACGATGGTATCGAGGATCTCATGTAAGGTAAATTCAAATTAGCACCTGGCCAGTGTTAATAGGAATTTACAGGTACGTGAGCATGCTTGATTACTTTTGTTGAGGTGAGTGGCTTAGATGCAGAAGTTAGTAACAGCTAGCATTGCGTTAGTGACACTATTTCTGGTATGATGTGGGAGATAGCTCCACGTGTAGTTATTTAATGTTTTGAATAAAATGTGGTTACAATGTAACTGTTTGTGCGGGTGTTTACCCATGTGGGTCGAAGATACTTGATTACTTATGTTAAGGTAACTAATGGTGTAATGACAATTAGTGAGATATAACCTTCCGCTAATCCTAACGGTTTTATGCATCGCGGAAGATAACGTTGAATGTTATACCTTTTGAGCGTATGTTGTAATATTGGGACTATTCGTAGCGATTAGAAACTTTTGACCTTAATTGGGAAAGGTGCCTAATTCTTGAGATATCTAATAGTAGCAAGTCCCGTTATGAGGAGTTCGTATGATAATTACATGGAGATATTGAGTACGTCAGCTCATGAGTGAGTTCTGGAGTAGAGTATTTCCTTGAGAGTTAATAGTTAGTCAAAAGGTTGGTTAAGAAAGAACCGCGTCGATAAATGTTATGAATTAGGGGTTTACTGGAGTATGATGAAGATCGTTGATCTATGTAGGTCGTGAGTTGAGTGATTCGTCTATAAATTGTCCAAGAATGTTATTTGGGTGTGTTCATTAGTGAAAACCCTGAACTTGCGAAAAGTGTGAAGGGCTTGAACCGTTGAAGTATTGTTAAAACATTGACTGTAAGATTTCGGTGGATGCAAGAGACTGACCTAGTTAGAGCGAGTAGCCTTCAACATAAAAGTGCTTTCATGCGTTGTGTTTTGGATTTTAAATGAGTCGTAAAATCTTTTACTCAAGTATATGTGTATGCTTCGTGGGTTCTGGTTTTAAGGATGTTCAGGCATGTGCCAGTGTGTTTTAAATAAATAAATAAATAAACTTAAGTTGTTACATGATAAAGTTTTGCAAACGAAAAGTGTTAGGATTTCACTTCTTAGATGATGAAGCTTCTCACATTTATGGAAACAAGAAGTCGAATTTTGTTTTACTAGAAGTTGGGTCTGATACGAAATTGTCTAACCAGCCAGTTTAAGAGTCGTTTGATTTTTCCTTGTGGTAAGCGATTTACTTTGTGTTTTAAAGGGGCGTATGTGAGGAATTCTTTTAAAATGTATTGTTCATTTTGGCACAATTCTGTCTAACTAGACAGTAATATGTTTTGGAAATTTGTGTGTGTGATTGATCCTTGTGATCCATGAGAATAAAGTTATACTTAAAACGTAAATTACTGTTGGGGGTGTAAAACGAAATTTTGTTATTGTGTCATCATGCATGAAGGCTATAAACTCGCTACGTCATGGATCATGATTTAGGGATTAGAAAATGCAACGGAGGGTCGATTTCCGACCTTGGTGTTCTTGTTCAAAGAAAAGTGGTGAAATGATTAGGCAGGGTGTGAACGGCATTGAGCCAGAGTTTGAAGCATGCCAGTGTTAGACCATGTACCAGTTAGGTCTTGTGTTTAATGGGTTAGAATGAGTTATCACAAGGTTACATTTGAGATGTGTGAAAATAGAAGGTTTCCTTGGGAACCTGTGAATGTTAAGCAAACATCACTATGCAAGGACGATGGGGTATACGACAGACTGCTGAGATTGATGCTAGAAAACTATAGCAAGAGTGGTGATTTTGAAGTGGTTTTATTACCAAGTTCATTTAAAGTCGTAAAGGGGCAGCTAGGACAGAATTTGTGCTGGGTTCGGTAACTGAGTGTGTTAAGTAAGCATTACGAAAGTAAGAGACTACTAAGCTGGGATGGGTGATCTTTTCTCGAAATTTGATGTTCGTTGGGAGCAAAGCATTGTGCAACTCAGTAAGTGCACACTGGATATTTTCATCTGAAAATGGGATACCTTATTATCCTCACGATCTAAATGTCATTAAGAGGGTACGAAGAACTGTGAGGGAGGAAGACCTGATTAAGTAATTGTGGTTGAACACGATTGGTGGTTCATTTATATTTGAGGTGACTTTTCTTGGAATGTATGGGTTGTGACTAGAATCAATAAGACAATACCAATATGAGTAAGAAATAAACATAAAGATTTTAACCGTTAGCTGATGTCATGGCATGTATTACATTGGGTTAGACTTGCAAGCCGGCGGCTATGTTAGAGCTTGTTTTGAGGTAACATGGTGGTCATATTGTAGTTATAAGATGAGAGTGAGCGTAAACTTTGCTTTTGGAATTTCTGATGATTTATCCGAAGTCGTCAAGCATGGGGTATATGTGTAAGGTGTATGGCTAGTGTCAGGGGATAAGAATAACGTATCCTATTCGTTTTGACTTATTGTTGAAGTCGAAAGGGTGGAGTTGGAGAAATGCAGTATTCCTTGGTTAGGAAAGAATCCTCTTGTTTAGTAAGCACGTGAATATATTTTATTGAATTTAAGAAAGTAGATTAGATGTGGGAAGTTTGGCAAGTAAGAGAGAATTATGCAGAGCCACGTTTATGAATTGTCTTTGGTATCATGTGATCTCCCTGTGTCGTAGTTCATTTCGAAAAAGAAGTTAGAGGGTGCAACTTAGAGCTCAAGTCCCGGTGAGACAACTCCTGGAGCATGTCTTATGTTTTCATGATTGGAACAAATAAGGTGATCGAATGAGGTGCTCAGACTAAAGGGCTCCTAAGATCTGACATTATACCGTATGAGAATCTGTACTAGTGAGTTGTCATCCAGTATTCAGACGATTAAGAGTAGTTCGAGCAACTTTAGGTGCGTACTCTTCTTGACCTAGTGGAAAATTGTAAGAACGAAAACCCTTTCGGGTAACTGAGATGATCGTGGTTTTATGTGTGACAACCGACAATTTTGGACCTTCAGATTAGCTACTCGTTAAATCACTCAGTAGCGTTTCCGTAGGTTAAAAATTTAGTTGCCTAAGTTATTAAATGAAACTAGGTTAGTTGCGTGAAAAAGTTAGGTTAAAACCTAAAAGTTCCGAAAACTGCCCGAAAAGGGCCGAACCGGCCCGAAATCATCCGATAATCCTAAAATGCCAAATTTAAAGTAATTTCTAAAAAATTAAGTTATTTTATTTAAAATATAAGCAAACTAATTTAAATGATCCAAAATTTCCTTGAAAAAGTCGGTTTTTACCAAAAAACGTCAAAAACCCGGTACTGCGTCGAATTGACAGTGTAGAACTACACTGTTTTATAAAAAAAAAAATAATAATATGTGTGAGAGGTTGGGTGGGCCCCACAAGGGCCGGCCACCCCACCCCCCTAGGCTCTCTCTCTCTCTTTTCCATACAAAATAATGATTTTGTTCATTTTCCAATCTTCCATCATCTCATTTTCAAAATTTTTCTTTCTCTCTCTACTCTCTCTCTCTTCAAATATCTCTCTAAAATCAGCCACTTTCATCTCCAAAAATCTGAGTTTTAAGGAAGATTAAACCAAGGTTTGAAGCCCTCATTGTTGTTTTATCAAAGGTAAAGATAGATTACGTGTTATAACTTCGATTTTAACCCATTTTGGGAGCTTTTTCCTACTTTCTTTGAGGTTTAAACCCTCTTTTATAGTTTAATAACAATCTTGATGTTTGAGGATGAGATTGAACCTTAGAAATGTGTTAAAACATTCAAAGGAGGTGAAAATCAATGAATCTTCCATAAGAACACAAGTTTGATAGTAAAAACTTTGTTGTTTGATGTTTTTGGATCATCACTTTGGGGCTGAACTTTATTGATAGTTCATGCATGAGTCTTGATGGTGTTAAAACGTACTTTGTCAATTTATTCTTTTGTATAATCTGATTTGTGGGTGTAATGGCAAGAAAAACCCCAAAAGTTTATGATTTTATGTGTTTTGGTAATGAAAATGGAGTTTGATTCTTGACAGATTCTGTCCAAGATTTTGCATGTGGTTTATACGACCCAAAAAGGGTTTTCTCGAACTCATTTCTTTTTGAAATTTTTATGGATTAATATTTAAAGTGTTAGGGTTCAAACCCCACTGGATTTGTACAAAAACACCAAGATTTGAACCCAAACCATCATGAAACATTTTCGTGTGCAACAGCACTTGGTCAGGAATTTGGGTCATCTTCAAACTTGTATAACTCTTTGATAACTTATCTAAAATACAAACTTTTTGATTCTAAACTCAAGTACTCTGAGTTAGCTTTCCAATGAGTCCAAAATCATGTCATTTAGAGGAGTTTTGGGAGTTTAACCAATGAAAACAAGTTGATGGTGCAAGCTGTCCCAAGATGGCAGATCCACATGCACAACTTTAAAGAGGCATATCTCTCTCAAAAATCACCTAGATGATGTGAATCTTGTCTCATTAGCTTGGTATGTGTTTTATCTAGATAATCCCTTTTGAAATTCGTGAGTTGGTGGGATAATGAACCCTCTATGAACAAAACTTCACTGACATGTATCTTTGAAAAATAAAAGTGTGCACTGATTTTTGCAAAAATGTTTAAAAATAGTAAAAGACCTCTAAAAAATGTGAAATTTGGTGGAATTGTTCCTAACATCCCCTAAATCAAAGGGTAAAAATTTAAGGATTTATCATTTGGTGGACCTAAGTTCAAAGTGGCAATTTTTACATCTTAAAATTTTGGACAGATTCTGAAAATTTACAAAAATCCAATTTTATGAACTTTAAACTTTCCAAAATGTTTGGAGGTCTTCAAAATGTGATAAAACGAACTTTTACTATATTAGATTATATAAACAACATAACGGCATTATATTGGATATCGGTACGATTTATGAATTAGGGACCGTTGAACTTAGAACTTACGTTAAAAGTTACGTGTATGTTAGGGCAAGTATAGTTCGGAGCCGGGATTAGACCACGCACCATCACTCACTAAACCGCATTAATCGCTCGAGGTGAGTATTCACAGCCCCACTTTTACTGTTTTTATACGTTTTGGGGTGAAAAGCATGTTATGAAATGATTGTGAATGGAATTGTGAAAAATATTATGAATTGAAATGAAATGAAATGAATTTTGAGTATCGAATCAAAATGAGATGAAATGTTTTGCTAAGTCTCAATATGAAATGAAATGAAATGTTTTGTAAGATAAATTTTGATATGTTGAAGCATGATATCGTGAGCACAAAATGAAAATGTCCCCTGCACTACTATTAACCCTTACAAATTGGGCCTATGATACACGTGGATAGCGCTATTTGGATTGACATACCCACCTAGAACTGACGAGTAATAGGTGCACTGTATTGAAAAATATTCACCCCGGCTGGAATTAGTTTTCCCCCGGCAAGGTTGGATAGGGGCGTAGCTATGTCACAAAATGAAGGATTGTAGTAACTCACTAATGCATATCATGTAATTAACACATCACCCGGGAAATTTACTCACTATTTGATACTAAATTGTTTATTAGGTGAATGATCTGATTTACCAAACTACTATTTCTGGGGTGAATGAACTGATTCACCAAACTGTTTACAAAAATGTTGCGAATAAACGTTTTATCGAAATGGATATTGTACATAACTGTTTTGTTCCTATAAAACCTGTGAACTCACCAACTCTCGTAGTTGACACTTGTTTAACATGCTTTTCAGGAAATCCGAAGGTTTGATAGAGTCATTTGTGGAAATTTTGTGTACACCAATCAAGACAATATTTATTTTGTTAAAACTGTAAACTTAAAACTATGGTTGGGTTGTAATACTTATTAACTATTTAAATTTATGTTATGAATGATTGGTGTGGTTTATCTCCTATCGCGATGAAATCTTAACTGTCACACCTTGCGGTTCCGCTTTAGCGGGGTGTTACAGATTTGGTATCAGAGCCATAGGTTATAGAGAACATCGGTTTTTCATAAAAACCAGTACTATAACCAACCTTCTTTTCTAAAATAAGATCAAATTTATAAATTATAAGATTTCAAAGTAGGAGAATTTAAATACTTGTGTGATTAGGATAGGTGCTATTCTGATATATCATAGATATGCGGAGCCTGATCACCTACGCCTAGCCATGATATAAGTAGGATAAGACTTATGAATTAATCATACTGCTAGATTTTTTTTTTAAAAAAAAAAGTTGAAACTTTCTAAGGTTTCCTGAAAAATGCATTTGGTGTGAGTTTGTATATGAAATGTATAAAATCTTTCAAAAGCATTTACCATGAATTAACTTAATTCTTTTATCGCAGTTATCATGTCTCACGAGACCGACCCTTCCGAATACCGATCCCATGGATCTCCCGAGCATCCCCGGAGTGGGAACAGTGTCCCCCGTGACCCTTACAGTGCTAGCGATGTCGATTCACACCGACCTGTCCCGGCACCACGACCTGGACTTAGGGTTCGCGCTACCGCTCGAAAGAGCGTGCCCTTACCCACCAGGATGACCTTCCGTGTTCCCGCTGGGGACGGGGCAGGGCCATCTCGGGTGAGAGGCCGAGGCGGATCCTCCTCGTCGTCGTCATCTTCGACATCGGCATCTCCACCACCCTACCGACCATCGTCTTCAGTGCCGCCTGCCGCCCGACCACCGCCTGTTGCCCGACCATCACCAGTTCCTCGACCGCCACACATGGCTCGTACCCCCGTCCTATGCATGAGAGGAATGACTCAGACTGAGCGTCAGGAGGTCACGTGTCTCGCCCGAGGTCAGGGTATCCATGAGCATATGATCGACCACCATGATCATATGATCGATTCCCTGATCGATGTGGCTGGAGCTGATAGCCAGCAGCTCACTCGAGTGGTGACTCTTCTTAGCCACACCATGGCCTCCCTTCACCACTTGTACGCAGTGGTGTATGTGGTGGTGGCCTTGGTGGTGCTGCTATTCGGGTGGACTGTCTGGAGGGCGAGATTCTAGGAAAAAGGGATCTTTTGGTAGACCGTTTGTCGAACTCTCTTTTATGAACTGATTATTTTTGAGGCGTGATGCCTAATTTTCGAACAATTCATGACTATTTTGGATGATTGTAAAACTATGATGATCTTTTCGGGTATTCGGTTTAACCGATGATACTTATGCTATGACTTTATGCTTAGAATGAATTCCACGTTATGAATTGCATGATATGTTTATAATTGGGATGTTTGATTTTTATGCAACTAACGATCTCATTGGATAGCATGATAGTCGCTAACTTGCGAAATAACTATGGCTAGATTAAGTAGTGTAGTTCATAAGTTACAAGAACTTAGACTTTAATAGCTTGTCACTAAATGCCTCTATTATGGTTATGTTTTAGAAACATGCCTCTAAGAAGGGAAGATCCGGAACTTGCAAGGCTCGTTTTGGAACAAGTTTTGGCTTCTCTCCCTAGCATAATTAGTCAAGTGGCAACCAGATTCACCAGCAACGCTATCAGATCAGGAACAATTTCCAACGACAAGGTTAAGGGAAAGAGGAAGATGGAGGAACTTACCAAACCGCAGTTCAAAAGAAACTCAAGCAAGGACAGAAGAGTAACCAGAAACTACGGAATTCAGACTCAGGTGGCGAAGAAGGAAAAAGGGACATATCTGAAGTGTGGCAAGTGCGGGAATCACCATACCGGAGGGTGCGTCATATGTCTTAAGTGCGGCAAGGGAGGCCATGTTGACAAGGATTGCACAAGGCGAACCTGTTATGAGTGTGGAAGCCCCGATCACTACCGAAATGCGTGTCCCAAGCGACACCATAGACCTTGCAAAAACCCAACTCCACCAGCAAACCAAGGAAACCGTGGAGGTCTGGCTCGAGAAAGAGCACTCGTGATTGGAGCGGAAGGAGTGAAGCAGAACCCGGATGGGGTCACAGGTACGTTTCTTCTCAACAACTAACCTACTACTGTGCTTTTTGATTCCGGAGCCGATAGAAACCATGTGTCGTTAGAATCTAGGCCTAAGATAAGCAAGAAGTCACAAAACTTGAAAGAGGAGCATTTAATTGAATGTTCCAACGGAGAATTAGTTAGGGCTAACAAAGTAATCAGAAAATGCACTCTAGGCTTAGCTGGAAAGAATTTTAGCATAGACTTGATCCCGATCAAGATAGGGAGTTTTGACATAATCGTTGGTATGGACTGGATGTCCAAGCATCGAGCAACAATATGTTGTGCTGAGAAGATAGCCGCGTTAGCATTGCCTGCGGGAGGATTACTCGAAGTGTTTGGAGATAAGCCAAAGAGAGACATTAAGATCGTGTCATATATGAAGATGCGAGGTCATCTGCGGAAGGAATGCGTAGCATTCATGGCGCACGTCATAGATATAAAGGCAAAGGAGAAGCAAATTCAGGATATTCCAGTCGTGCGAGAATTTCCTGAGGTATTTCCGGAAGAATTACCTGGATTGCCTCCGCAACGACAAGTAGAGTTCCGCATCGATTTAGTTCCTGGAGCAGGTCCCATAGCAAAGTCGCCTTATCGACTAGCACCGTCCGAGATGCAAGAGCTGTCAAAACAACTTCAGGAGCTGTTAGACAAAGGATTCATTCGACCCAGCTCTTTGCCCTGGGGAGCCCCTGTGATGTTCGTTAAAAAGAAAGAGGGATCTTTTCGCATGTGTATTGATTACAGGGAGCTGAGCAAAATCACTATCAAGATCCGATACCCTCTTCCGCGCATCGACGATCTATTCGACCAATTGCAAGGAGCTACATATTTCTCCATGATCGATCTTCGATCCGGATACCATCAAATGCGAGTTCGTGAGGAAGCCATCGCAAAGACAGCGTTCAGAACTCGTTATGTTCATTATGAGTTCTTGGTCATACCTTTTTGGTTTGACGAACGCTCCAGCCATATTCATGGATCTCATGAACCGAGTATGCCGACGATACTTAGATAACTTCGTAATTGTCTTTATAGGCGACATCCTGATTTACTCGCAAAGCAAGGAGGACCATGCACATCATTTGAGGCTGATACTAGAATTACTTAAAGCTGAAAAGCTTTATGCCAAATTCTCAAAGTGCGAAATTTTGAAATCCGAGAAGTTCACTTTTTAGGTCATGTTGTGAACAAGGAAGGAATACACGTCAACCCAGCCAAGGTTGAGGCCGTAAAGAAGTGGGAAGCTCCGAAGACACCGACAGAAATTCGACAAATTCTCGGTTTGGCAGGCTACTACCGACGATTCATCGCAAACTTCTCCAAGATTGCGCAGCCGCTGACAACTTTAACGCAAAAGGACAAGAAGTTCGTCTGGGGAGAAAAACAAGAAGGAGCGTTTCAAATACTAAAGCATAAGTTGTGTAATGCACCCATTCTGGCGTTACCTAAAGAAACGGATAACTCTGTGGTGCATTGCGATATTTCACATCAAGGCTTGGGAAGTGTCCTGGTGCAAAACGAGAAGGTTATTGCCTATGCATCTAGACAACTGAAGGTTCACGAGGAGAACTACACCACCCACGACTTGGAGCTCGGAGCAGTGGTGTTTGCCCTTAAGAATTGGAGACATTATCTCTACGGCACCAAATGTACCATCTATACGGACCACAAGAGTCTCCAGCATATTCTCGATCAGAAAATGCTGAATAGGAAACAGAGAAGATGGGTTGAATTTCTCAACGAAATCGTATGCGGCATGGGATGCCAATCTAAATCCGTTGGAATTCCAGATTGACGATAGAACACTACTGAAGGTATCACCATGGAAAAGGCTAATAGGATTTGGAAAGAAAGGAAATTGAGCCCCCGATTCGTTGGATCATTTGAGATCTTGGAAAGAAATCGGACCAGTCCCCTACGAATTAAACCTACCCCCAGAGCTCAGCTCTATACATGACACTTTCCACGTGTCAAATCTGAAGAAATTTCCGTCAGAAGAGACAGTGGTATTACTTCTGGAGGAAATCCAAATCGATGAACAACTGCGTACCACTGAGGAACCAACCGAAATCCTTGATTGAGAAATCAAGCAACTTAGGTGCAGTAAGATACCGATCGTCAAGGACCGTTGCATGGACCAGAGTTTACCTGAAAACGAGAAGCTTTTATAAAGAGCAAATACCCTCATCTTTCACAAAAGACCCCTATGGTAGCAGCAAGAAGTAAATTTCGGGACGAAATTTCTTTCAACAGGGGGTAAATGTGACAACCGACAATTTTTGACCTTCAGATTAGCTACTCGTTAAATCACTCAGTAGCGTTTCCGTAGGTTAAAAATTTAGTTGCCTAAGTTATTAAATGAAACTAGGTTAGTTGCGTGAAAAAGTTAGGTTAAAACCTAAAAGTTCCGAAAACTGCCCGAAAAGGGCCGAACCGGCCCGAAATCATCCGATAATCCTAAAATGCCAAATTTAAAGTAATTTCTGAAAAATTATGTTATTTTATTTAAAATATAAGCAAACTAATTTAAATGATCCAAAATTTCCTTGAAAAAGTCGGTTTTTACCAAAAAACGTCAAAAACCCGGTACTGCGTCGAATTGACAGTGTAGAACTACACTGTTTTATAAAAAAAAAAAATATGTGTGAGAGGTTGGGTGGGCCCCACAAGGGCCGGCCACCCCACCCCCCTAGGCTCTCTCTCTCTCTTTTCCATACAAAATAATGATTTTGTTCATTTTCCAATCTTCCATCATCTCATTTTCAAAATTTTTCTTTCTCTCTCTACTCTCTCTCTCTTCAAATTTCTCTCTAAAATCAGCCACTTTCTTCTCCAAAAATCTGAGTTTTAAGGAAGATTAAACCAAGGTTTGAAGCCCTCATTGTTGTTTTATCAAAGGTAAAGATAGATTACGTGTTATAACTTCGATTTTAACCCATTTTGGGAGCTTTTTCCTACTTTCTTTGAGGTTTAAACCCTCTTTTATAGTTTAATAACAATCTTGATGTTTGAGGATGAGATTGAACCTTAGAAATGTGTTAAAACATTCAAAGGAGGTGAAAATCAATGAATCTTCCATAAGAACACAAGTTTGATAGTAAAAACTTTGTTGTTTGATGTTTTTGGATCATCACTTTGGGGCTGAACTTTATTGATAGTTCATGCATGAGTCTTGATGGTGTTAAAACGTACTTTGTCAATTTATTCTTTTGTATAATCTGATTTGTGGGTGTAATGGCAAGAAAAACCCCAAAAGTTTATGATTTTATGTGTTTTGGTAATGAAAATGGAGTTTGATTCTTGACAGATTCTGTCCAAGATTTTGCATGTGGTTTATACGACCCAAAAAGGGTTTTCTCGAACTCATTTCTTTTTGAAATTTTTATGGATTAATATTTAAAGTGTTAGGGTTCAAACCCCACTGGATTTGTACAAAAACACCAAGATTTGAACCCAAACCATCATGAAACATTTTCGTGTGCAACAGCACTTGGTCAGGAATTTGGGTCATCTTCAAACTTGTATAACTCTTTGATAACTTATCTAAAATACAAACTTTTTGATTCTAAGCTCAAGTACTCTGAGTTAGCTTTCCAATGAGTCCAAAATCATGTCATTTAGAGGAGTTTTGGGAGTTTAACCAATGAAAACAAGTTGATGGTGCAAGCTGTCCCAAGATGGCAGATCCACATGCACAACTTTAAAGAGGCATATCTCTCTCAAAATCACCTAGATGATGTGAATCTTGTCTCATTAGCTTGGTATGTGTTTTATCTAGAAAATCCCTTTTGAAATTCGTGAGTTGGTGGGATAATGAACCCTCTATGAACAAAACTTCACTGACATGTATCTTTGAAAAATAAAAGTGTGCACTGATTTTTGCAAAAAATGTTTAAAAATAGTAAAAGACCTCTAAAAATTGTGAAATTTGGTGGAATTGTTCCTAACATCCCCTAAATCAAAGGGTAAAAATTTAAGGATTTATCATTTGGTGGACCTAAGTTCAAAGTGGCAATTTTTACATCTTAAAATTTTGGACAGATTCTGAAAATTTACAAAAATCCAATTTTATGAACTTTAAACTTTCCAAAATGTTTGGAGGTCTTCAAAATGTGATAAAACGAACTTTTACTATATTAGATTATATAAACAACATAACGGCATTATATTGGATATCGGTACGATTTATGAATTAGGGACCGTTGAACTTAGAACTTACGTTAAAAGTTACGTGTATGTTAGGGCAAGTATAGTTCGGAGCCGGGATTAGACCACGCACCATCACTCACTAAACCGCATTAATCGCTCGAGGTGAGTATTCACAGCCCCACTTTTACTGTTTTTATACGTTTTGGGGTGAAAAGCATGTTATGAAATGATTGTGAATGGAATTGTGAAAAATATTATGAATTGAAATGAAATGAAATGAATTTTGAGTATCGAATCAAAATGAAATGAAATGTTTTGCTAAGTCTCAATATGAAATGAAATGAAATGTTTTGTAAGATAAATTTTGATATGTTGAAGCATGATATCGTGAGCACAAAATGAAAATGTCCCCTGCACTACTATTAACCCTTACAAATTGGGCCTATGATACACGTGGATAGCGCTATTTGGATTGACATACCCACCTAGAACTGACGAGTAATAGGTGCACTGTATTGAAAAATATTCACCCCGGCTGGAATTAGTTTTCCCCCGGCAAGGTTGGATAGGGGCGTAGCTATGTCACAAAATGAAGGATTGTAGTAACTCACTAATGCATATCATGTAATTAACACATCACCCGGGAAATTTACTCACTATTTGATACTAAATTGTTTATTAGGTGAATGATCTGATTTACCAAACTACTATTTCTGGGGTGAATGAACTGATTCACCAAACTGTTTACAAAAATGTTGCGAATAAACGTTTTATCGAAATGGATATTGTACATAACTGTTTTGTTCCTATAAAACCTGTGAACTCACCAACTCTCGTAGTTGACACTTGTTTAACATGCTTTTCAGGAAATCCGAAGGTTTGATAGAGTCATTTGTGGAAATTTTGTGTACACCAATCAAGACAATATTTATTTTGTTAAAACTGTAAACTTAAAACTATGGTTGGGTTGTAATACTTATTAACTATTTAAATTTATGTTATGAATGATTGGTGTGGTTTATCTCCTATCGCGATGAAATCTTAACTGTCACACCTTGCGGTTCCGCTTTAGCGGGGTGTTACATTATGGTTCGTCTAAATTTGAGAAAGTTAAAGTCGGGAGATAATATTATTTTTACCCATACGTGTGGTAAACGGCCTAGAGAAAGAATTATGCAATGTCTTATGGTAGAGATGAGCCATTGGGTGGGAGTATTGTATATCTTTGGTTAACTAAGAGTATTTGGTGATGATGTTGTAAAGTGAATCTTAGCAGGAGTGTTGGGGTGTTCTTTGGGAATACCGGGGAAATTAGTAGGAAGGTTATTATTATTGGGCACTAGAGGTGTGACATTCTTCCGGTAGTGCGAAGTTTCTGGTTAGTAGATATGTGAATCTACTGATGGCATTTTCATGTCAGTAGAAAGTGTTTGTCATCTGTGTATTGAAGAGTTAAATTAGGTGGGGGAAGGCATTATTGGTTGTGTACTCAGGTAAATTTTGTATGTGTTTGTGGTGAGAGATGTTACATTATAGTGATTACTTGATAAATGGTGGTATTGTGTTTCAATTGCTAGTAAGGATTGTGCTGTGATGCGATTGCGGGATGCACGTAGACGTGAACTCTTACTTGAAAATTTTGGAAAATTCCAAATAGTGGCATGTATAAATACATATTGAAGTTAGGTTGGTGTTATGGTATGGCTGTTTTATGGAAGATTAAAGTGTTGGTTAATGACTACTAAAAGGAAGAACTTTTGAGATCCTTGGTCACAATAAGTAATTGAATGGGTTTAAATTCCTAGGGTAACTATAGGGATGTTATATGTTTCATTGGGGAATGTTTTGTTGTGGAGTGAAGTTTATTTGGAAGTGTCAAGTACCCATTGCACATAAAGGGATGCTATTAAAGTTATCGGTCTTATTAGGAAGTGGAGAATGTATGTTATCTTCGGACTAAAACGTCTGAATTGAATCGGTCGGATGGTTTGTTGAAGGCAGGAAATACCATGGAAATGCTTAGTTAGGTATAGATCGTGAATTGTGACAAAGGCATTATTGATTGGTGTTGGGTGATAAATATTGATGTAAGAGTAAGTTGTCGGGATAACGTAAGGAGTGAGGTATTGTGTCGACATAAGTGAGTAAGATAAGATGAGAATCTTGAGTTGTTGAACCAATCAACGTGGGACTACACTACAGAGAGATATTTGACAAATGAATGATTTGCTAGGGAGAGTTTAAGAAAGATGGTTTTGTGTACCTATGATTTAGAAGTTGATGTTCAAAGGTATGTTGATCATAGTAATATGGTGGGAGAACTGTTACCTACTCCGGTTATATGAGGGGGGATGAAATTTGTGAATTTGTCGAGTTTGACTAGGAAATTTTGCTACGGCAAGCGTAAGTGGTACTTGATTGTAGGTCGACAGTGAGCTCAGGTCGGATAATAGAAGTTCCATAAGGGATAAGGGTGCACTTGGGAGGCAGGAATCAGAAATGAGAGCAAAGTATCGTCACCCGTTACCAAATGAATTCCGGGACGGAATTCTTTTAAGGTGGGAGAGATGTAATAACCGTGAATTCAAATTTACAAGTTTAATGGAAAGTACGTGGTTAATTTCTTAAATTGAGAAGAATTTGTGAAAAGAGGGTTGATTTGGTAAATTTTTCAAAGTTTTATTGAGTTGGGATTTTTCCACATTGAGAATGGGCTTGGCCCAAGCCCATGCTATATATATAGCCTTAAACCATAAATTTTTATCCATTTTGGAAATCATCCTTAGAGTGTAAAGTGTGTGTTTTGGGAGTGTGATGGGATTCATGTTTTCCACATTCATGTTTTCCACATTGGGATTCATGTTTTCCACATTGGGATTCATGTTTTCCACATTCATGTTTTCCACATTCATGTTTCCCACATTCATGTTTTCCACATCGAAATTCATGATTCCCGGATTGGGATTTTCTATTGAGGTTTTGGTTCCCAATGCCTTTCCCGAATGGAAATCTATGATTTCCGACTCGGGAATTCGGCTAAGTTAAACCGTTATTTTGACCTTGCTGTTTTCCTCATCCGTTTTCCTCATCCGTTTTCCACCTCGGGTTTTCCACGTCGGGTTTTCCACGTCGGTTTTCCACGTCGGTTTTCCATGTCGGGTTTTCCACGTCGGTTTTCCACGTCGGGTTTTCCACGACGGTTTTCCACGTCGGGTTTTCCACGACGGTTTTCCACGTCGGTTTTCCACGTCGGTTTTCCACGTCGGTTTTCCACGTCGGTTTTCCACGTCGGGTTTTTCACGTCGGGTTTTCCACGTCGGTTTTCCACGTCGGTTTTCCACGTCGGTTTTCCACGTCGGTTTTCGACGTTGAAGTTTTCCACGTTGGGTTTTCCACGTTGAGTTTTCTACGTTGGGTATTCCACGTTAAGGTACGTCAAAGTTTTCCACGTTGGGTTTTCCATATAGGATTTTGAGTTAGTCTATAATAGAACGTATCTAATTAAGATTATAAGTTGAAGTTCGAGTTTTTGATAGGTACTATATCTATGTAGGGTGCGCGTAAGACAGCTTAGGTTACTTGACGGGAGTCAGCGGCAGGTGAGTTCCCTTGCCTGAAAATGAATGGATTGCTTTTACTGCTTTTAAACATATCCATTCGATTTGCAAATGTTTTGATGATGATATTAAGGTGACTTTGTGAAATTATAAATGGTTGTGAATGCTATATTGATGATCATCATATGCATGTTGTTTTAATGTTTCGGAATTGCATCGTGAGTAATATGTACCATGGGACCGTACATCCCTGGGAAGTTAGTGGTGTGAGGCACGGACCACGTCCGTCACTCCTTAAATGAGAATCGGGGAGATCCGGCCACGTATGGTTGATTGTGGGATGGTGCGAGGCACGGACTACGTCCGTCACTCCTTAATCGAGTATCCGGGGGATCCGGCCATCCGGTTTGTTGTGTTGTGAAATTATTACTCATGATGCTTTCCTGGTTATTTGAGATATCTGATTTTTACGGCCAGCGGGCCGGAACTGTGTTTTAAACTGTTTTGAGGGAATTCACTAGACCTTTCGGTCTAACCCTCGCTTTCAAAACCTTTTTAAACATTTTTAGGGGAAGTTCGTAGAGAAGCATCCTTGAAGGGAAGTGAGAAAGCTCAGAGTTAGATGAGAGGCCAACTTTGGACATCCGATAGATGGTCATTAGTTATAGTGTATCTCAGCTGTGGAGGGTTATTTCACTGTCAATACCTTTGAGTTTGTCACTGATGGAATTTTTTGTTTTGGGCTTGAATGCCAAGTTTTGAGTTTGATAACTAATTCCGCTGCGTTAGATCATTGGGAATTGTTGTTATGCATGTTATATACTGTTTGGGAAATTTGGGGTGTTACAAATGGTTAACATACTTAATGCAAAATGCATGGTAATTAGCAAACAAAAGGAACCCTAGAGTTGTGTGTGCGTGTTTGAACAATTAGTACGTAATATTGGTTTGATACCTTGCAATTTCTACTAGCGCAATATTCTTGATCGATCAATATGGGATTTCCCACGTTGTTCATGATGATATCATCGAAATGTATGTCGGTGGCCGTTCCTAGGGGAGAATTAGGCCAGGTCTTGATCCTGACTCCGTTGCTGGTTCCGGTGATGGTGCAGTTCTTGACCCAGATTCCTTGTACTGGTTTTTCATTTGCATATTTGCCCAAGCTTCCAATACTGATGCCATGGCCAGGTCCACATGTCAACTTCTCCAGGTGGACGTTCTTGCTTCCATCTCCAATAGAAACGCAATCAGCACCGGTCTTTATGTTAGAATTCGTGATGTTGAGCCCGTTTACGTGCTTGATGTGAACTCCATCTGTGTTGTCGCTGTCAGCCGGTGCAACTGCTTTAATATGATCAAGGTTGGTGTTATCACAACCATGTAGGCTCATGTGAAAGAATTTGCTATTGAGAGATGTTACGTCTTTTAGCAATGAATTCTTGACCAAACTAAATTTGAGATTCTGAGATATGAATGAATGGAGAAATTAATTAACATCATCCCATATAATCAACAAGTTTAAAAGAAACACTAGCTACTACTTACGACTGGTAAATGGCAATTATCATTATCGCCGCATTTGGGATTCTTCCATGCTTCGTGGCCTTGGCCGTCAAAAGTACCACCAATCATAGTCAACCTATCGATACGCTCAAATAGTATCCATTCATCGGATTTGAACCTTGCAAGCTCAGGTGGGGCCTTGATAGTGGCTCCAACGGCCTTGATCTCAACTGGACCCTTACTTGGACCACTAAACTGGATCGGAGGAAATACCATATAAGTCCCTGGTGGTATCAACACCGAGCTCGGTCATGGTCCTCCTGCGCATGCTTCTCTCCAAGCTTTATCTAGTGCCTAATAATCAAATATCGACATTTTTATTCACAAAGAGTTGGGTTTATACGAGAACCCTGTGTTATTAGTATAAAAAAGAAAACGGATGTTAATGTAAACAATCATACAAGATTCGTGGGACTTTGCCTCGCAACTTAAATCGCGGCCAAAGTCGTAAGCCTCCATTATATAACTTTTGAAAAAATAACACACGAATTTTAATATATTAAATACTGAATTAATGGAATCTATCTAAACATATGGTTTCTAAAAGATAATTCATTAATTTTAATTACATATTTTGAATAGGTTAATTAATACATAATATACAATGAGGGTTATAAATAAAATTTTCAAATGTAATACAGATAAATATAAAGTATGATGTAAGTGAAAGGTTAAATATGTAAATATATAAAAGTTAAAAATAGAAAATAAAAAACCAATATGTAAAAATAGTGGGTCATCTCAAAACACCCATATTTTTACAAACCTTTTCAAAAGACCCTTATTTCTACCAACACTTTTCCTAACACACCTATATCTGCAAAAATCTCGAAAAAAATGGAGGCTTACGACTTTGGCCGCGATTTAAGTTGCGAAGCAAAGTCCCATGTAACGACCCAAATTCCAATAAATGTAATGTCAACATCCCAGTGATCTAACGCAGCGGAATTAATTATCAAACTCAAAACTAGGCATTCAAGCCCAATACAATGATTCAACAATGACTGAATCTAAGGATAAAGTCAGTGGAACAACCCTCCACAGCTGAGATAAGCTATAACTAATGACCATCTATCGGATGTCCAAGTTTGACCACTCGTCTAACTCTGAGCCTTCTCATTTCCCTTCACGGATGCTTCTCTACAAACTTCCCCTGAAAATGTTTTAAAAAGATTTTGAAAGCGAGGGTTAGACCGAAAGGTCTAGTGAATTCCCTCAAAACAGTTTTATCAACAATTCCGGCCCGCTGGCCAAATACAATTATTTATCACATAGGCACTAGGGTAGCATCATGAGTAATAACAACGTCACCTCGTGACTAACCTGGTGGTCGGATCCCCCGGATACTCAATTAAGGAGTGACGAACATAGTTCGTGCCTCACACCACCCCACAAATAAACCTCCAGTGGCCGGATCCCCCGGATGCTCAATTAAGGAGTGACGGACGTAGTCCGTGCCTCACGCCACTATACTTCCCCGGGATGTACGGTCCCATAAACACATTACTCACGATGCTAACCCCACAACATCAAAATAGCATGCGTAACGATGATCATCAGTATAGCATTCACAGTTATTAATGGATTCCACAATAACATTTACAAAGCATTGTAATTCAGTTAAGTTCACAAAATCAGTATATTATCATCATCAAATCATTTCGCAAATCGAATGGATATATTTAAAAGGCAGTAAAAGCAATCCATTCATTTCAGGCAAGGGAACTCACCTGAGCCTAGCCAAGCACACCCTCCTCGCCCGTCTATTGGGTCAGCAACCGATCTACAACATAAGCATAGTGCATACTTAGAATAGGCTAATCCTTAAGAATCTAGCCTTACCAACAGGTCTCACACACTTGGACCTAAAAAGACTTATCCCACATCTTGAAACCATCTAACCAGGTCTGCGACCACTTGGGATCGGGAAAACCACAGTGGGGTCGGAGTTCACCACAGTGGGGTCGGAGTTCACCACAGTGGCATCGGACCTCACCACATATATCAAATTGGACTTCCACAATATCCGAGTCGGACTTCTCCAAACCCCGAGTCGAACTTCACCATGGTGGACAACTATTCCGAGTCGGAGAACTAATCCGAATCGGGCAACTCACCACAGTGGGGTACTCTAATCCGAATCGGACAACTATGAAACTCGAGTCGGGAAACTAGTCTGACTCGTAACTTAGCCAAACAAACGGCGTCCATCACACAACCGAGTCGGGTTTCACACTTTCCCGAGTTGGGAATAGTACAAAACCCGAGTCGTAACTTAACTCAACGAAACAATACCCCAACATAACACCGAGTCGGGTTTCACACTTTCCCGAATCGGGAATAGTACAAAACCCGAGTCGTAGACTTCAACAGAACTCAAATCGGGTAACTAGTCCGAATCGGAAAACTCACCACAGTGGGAAACTCACCACTGTGGGAAAACCCTAATCCGATTCGGAAAACTAAGAACACCGAATCGGAGTTCATAAATCCCGAGTCGGAAATTCTGAAACCCAGAGTCGGGTTTTCGAGCAAACAGCCAAAAAACTCCTAAAATTCACAATTTCAAGCCTCCCAAGTTCATTAAATCATATCAAACTAACATGAGGATTAAACTACAACAATTGAATCCAGAAAATAGGAGAACTTACTTGCTTTGATGATGATTTTGCCCAAATGTCACCATTCTTCTTCCTTCAACAAAACACACACTTACACTTTCATTTCTTCCAAGTATTTTTCAATTGATTAAATTTCTAGGGTTTTCTCCTTTATATACTTGGGCCTAAGAGGCCAAGCCCATTACCTAAAAAGATTGAGCCCATCACTTAACCACTTTCAAATTTTACACATTCAACCCCTTTTTCCACTTATTCTCTCAAACTAGGTAATTAATGCCAAAAAAATTCAAGTTGCTAATAAAATTCAAATTTTCCAGTTATTACATCACTCCCCCCTTAAAAGAATTCCGTCCCCGGAATTTCTTCTCGAAAAAGATGTAGATGTCTCTCCTTCATCTCAGGGTCTGCTTTCCATAGGGTTCTTGTCCGTTAAGGAATTTCTATCGGATGTAACACACGTAAAATATTTATTGGAATTGCTTCTGCCAATAGTAACCATTGCATGACCAACAATCACCGTAATAAGTCTATGTTATCAAGCAACAATCTCATATGTTATCGTCTATCTAGCACAAAAAGGAATGATATATTATGACTCATGTAAACTACATCTCATCGATGTTACCCATCTCACTATTTAGACAATACTTCTAAAATTATCCCTCTTTGTATCTTTCAGTAT